>VMKM01003294.1:0-40769 GCA_008360985.2 Macquaria ambigua | reverse complement strand
TTATATACAGTTAGCTAGTCTAAACTACTTTATATATAGTTAGCTAGTTTAACTACTTTATATACAGTTAGCTAGTTTAACTACTTTATATACAGTTAGCTAGTTTAACTACTTTATATACAGTTAGCTAGTCTAAACTACTTTATATATAGTTAGCTAGTTTAACTACTTTATATACAGTTAGCTAGTTTAACTACTTTATATACAGTTAGCTAGTTTAACTACTTTATATACAGTTAGCTAGTCTAAACTACTTTATATATAGTTAGCTAGTTTAACTACTTTATATACAGTTAGCTAGTTTAACTACTTTATATACAGTTAGCTAGTTTAACTACTTTATATACAGTTAGCTAGTCTAAACTACTTTATATATAGTTAGCTAGTTTAACTACTTTATATACAGTTAGCTAGTTTAACTACTTTATATACAGTTAGCTAGTTTAACTACTTTATATACAGTTAGCTAGTCTAAACTACTTTATATATAGTTAGCTAGTTTAACTACTTTATATACAGTTAGCTAGTTTAACTACTTTATATACAGTTAGCTAGTTTAACTACTTTATATACAGTTAGCTAGTCTAAACTACTTTATATATAGTTAGCTAGTTTAACTACTTTATATACAGTTAGCTAGTTTAACTACTTTATATACAGTTAGCTAGTTTAACTACTTTATATACTAGGGGTCGGGCTCCTCCAAAGGGTCACAGAATAAATCTGAGGGGTCGTGAGATGATTAATAGGAGGGGAAAGAAGAAAAAATGGAAATACTCAAGTACAAGTACCTCAAAACTGTATTTAAGGATTATTATATTACTTGAGTAATTGTACTTAGTTACTTTCCACCACTGGTGTTTGTGTGTATGTGTCTGAACTTTTATGCTTGTGGTCGTGTGTGTGTGTGTGTGTGTGTGTGTGTGTGAGAATGTATGAGAGAAAGTGATTGATGAGGCTGATGGGGGCCCCCTAAGTTAAACAGTGGAGCTATTGTTTTACCTTTCATACTTTAACCAGGATCATGCATTCCTCAGTCCCCGAGTCACACAAAACCTGATTTTCAGCTTCAGGCCGCCTGCCTGACTTCATTTTCTTTGCTGTCACCACAGCTGCATAATTAGGCTTCATAATTGGTTGCACTTATCATCCATGTAACACAGAAGAACACACTAATAAAACTATTATTTCCTCCTGAATATTTGCTCTATTTATAACTGAAGCCTTTGTTTGAGTAAAGCTGCTCTTCCGGGTCGGGTTTGTCTTGAAGTTATTTATGATACCATCTGTCATAACCACCTGCGTGTAATCTGATTTCTGTTTCTAAATAATTTTCTCTGCTGAATATTTTGAGATGAATTTTTCCTGTTTCCTCAAAAGTCTCGTGTCGTACTGTGTGTTTTCGTAAAGGTCTGGCCATGGAGAAGGACGGTCGCTCCAGCGCCATGAGTGAAGGGGAGGGCCTCGATGAGGAAGACGACGACGGCGATGACGACGAGGAGGGCGGCGCTGAGACCGAGGAGCAGTCGGGCAACGAGAGTGAAATGAACGAACAGGAAGAGGATGTGAGTCAGATTGTTGATGATGACCTAACCTTCCAAAACTTCATCCTGTTTGTCCGCTCACTCGTCACTGTTGTGTCGGGGAAGTGACTGATTACTTCACGCTCAGAATAACTGAATGTCTACGTGAATAATTCTGTCTTCTTTTTGGACAGTATAACAAACACAACATAACATAAAACCAGTGCCATAATAAGAAATATTATATCAATTCTGTCTTCTTCTAATTCTACTTTCTGTTTTACGATATTCTACAATATCAAACCCAGAACCATATATTCATCAATCTGATTGGCTGAATTCCCCTTCAGTTAACAAGCTGCTTTTTTTCCCCCGCAGGAGGGGTCAGAGAACGAAGAGGAGGAGAGGGAGGAAGAGGAAGAAGAGAACACCGACTACCTGACCGACTCCAATAAAGAAAATGAGACCGACGAGGAGAACAATGTAAGATCGAACACATCCATATGAAGAGCTGTAGATAAGAGATATTCAGTGATAAACCTATAAATCTAAAATGAGTGAAGGTAAATGTCGACACTTAAATTTAGAGACTCTGTCATTAACCGGTCTCTGCGTCCTAAACTTGGTTGTGGCAGCAAGTGAGAGTATTTTAAATTTAGCTTTAAGAAAACACTGCTTTAATGAGAAGAAAGAGGTGTTCATTGAAAGATTGGTACATTTGGTCATGTTAAATTTGCCGCCTGTGTGTAGGAGGTTACCATCCGTGGCGGTGGACTGAAGCACGTGGCCTGCGCCGAGGACGAGGACTTCATCCAGGCTCTGGATAAGATGATGCTGGAGAACCTGCAGGTATGACGTCCTGCGACTCACCTGTCGGCTAAAATGTGAATGCAGTGAACAGTTTAGGTTCACGATTTCTCAAGTGTGTCTTAAAACAATAGTCAGGTGCCCATATGTACATTTAAACAGGTTATCTGAAGCTTATATGAGGCTTCCAAATCAAGTGGATATCTTCCAAAGTTACAGTCTTTATAGTACAAAATTCCCTCTTTGTGTTTCCCTGTTGAGCTGCAGTGGAAGGATAGATACATATTTTATAGTAAAGAGGCTGTAACCTTGGAAGATATCCACTTGATTTGTCTAGCTCAGACTGCTGAAGCCTCTTAATAGCTTTTAGCATATTAGCATATAAACTCTTAGTACATTTTTGCACAAAAATGGACTGTGGATTTAGTCCCCCATCACTTACATTGAAAACACTTTAGAAACACTTTTTAAATATCCAGTATGAACAGGAGGATTGATTACAGCAAGAAAAACCTGTTTCAGTGTACATATACCTGACTGTTATAAGACAGACTTGAACAATGCTGAACCTGTCCTTTAATGTAAATAACCCCAGTTGGTCTGTTCTTAAAGGAAAATTACAGTATTTTACAACTTTAGCAGGTCAAAGAAAACAATTAGTTTGTGGTGCTCTTGAATTGTATTGCGTTATACTGACAGGTGTTTTATTTCTCTGTTTATATACAGTACAATACAGTCCAACAGCACCACAAACTACAGCCTCCAAAATGATCATAAAGTTAAACTTAAACATTAAACATTAAAGATTATAACCTTCATGAAGGGAGGATTTATTGTACGACGGTTGGATTAGACTGCATTAGTTTTAGCTAGGTGTACCTAATAAACTGGCAAATGAGTGTATGCATGCATGACAACCTAGAGTCACAATAGCCACATTGGTGATACCAGAATTTTGCCTTAAATAAAGTCTTGCTGTATGTTGCACCAGTTTTCTGCTGAAACAAACTTCTCTTCAGTGTCTGTTTGGCTTTGATGTAAACATCCCAGGGTCGACTCTTCTTCTTCTCACTATGAAACTGAATCGTGTGTTTTGTCTCTGCAGCAGCGTAGCGGCGAGACGGTGAAGGTGCACCAGCTGGACGTGGCCATTCCCCTGCAGCTGAAGAGTCAGCTGAAGAAGGGCGGCTCCGGACAGCCGTGCCTCGGGGAGGGGGACTCGGACATCTCCGACACCATGCAGTTCGTCATGCTAACACGCAAGGGCAACAAGCAGCAGGTAACGTGCACGGAGGATGGCAGCTGTACATATTAACCCACATAGGCCAACTATTGCAGTACAGTGTATCCTGCTTTGGGACTGGCTAAAAGGTCACTACCCTTGTTAAATGTTGTTGTGGCAGCAGACAAAGTGTAATCAGTGCCGGAAGAAGTATTCAGATATTTTACTTGATTACCCTTTAGTTTTACCATGTAAGGACCCAGAGGTGTTGTTGGGTGACACACAAATACACACAGGAGCAGGACTGCAGGACAGTTTTATAAAGAGTGTATAGATGAGTGAACACCTGAGGAGAGGAGTGATACGTTTTCACTGTCTCGTACAGAAACGTCCCGCTGAATGAAATTCCCTCACACACTCGCCTCAGTCTGACTGAGCCCAGGAATAATATTGACTCTGGACACTGTGTGTGTGTGTGTGTGTGTGTGTGTGTGTGTGTTTAGGCAAGCTGCAGCGGTGGAATGTGTGGTTTGAGGGCAGAGACTGGTGCTTGTACTGCAGGGTGTGTCCAGCTTTTCTGCCAGTTGCTCCGAGGTTTAATGGAGCGTTTCTGTCCACACGGTCGGCTTCACTCTGTTTTAAGGACAGCTGCCAGAAACACACAAGCAGCAAAATCAGAAGAAAGTTGGAGAGAAACACAGAATATCGTTGTAGGTGTGTCAGTGGGGTGTGTGGATGGGAAACGACTTTTCTCTCTCTGTAAACACACACCGCCTCACCAGGTTACTGCAGCAGTGAATGAAAGCATCCTGTGTGTGTGTGTGTGTGTGTGTTTGGTGACTGTCCTTACTTACCAGTGTTTGGGATGTACCTGGACGCCCCCCCACCCACACACACACACACACACACACACATATAGCTAACTGCTGCTCTGTCCCACAGGACTAGCATTGACCTGTTGTATGAACAGTGTATTTGTCTCTCTAGCTGAGAGTTATATGAGAAGATCAATACCACTCTCATGTCTGTATGTTAAATATGAAGCTACAGCCAGCAGCCGATTAGCTTAGCTTAGCACAAAGACTGGAGACAGGGGGAAACAGCTAGCCTGGCTCTGTCCAAATATGAGAGCCCATGTCAGCTTTCAAAAACCCAAATCAGTTGAACCAAACAGTTACCTGTCTTGTGTTTTTAGTTAATGGTCCCTGATCTTGTGTATTTCATGTCAATGTGTGTGTTTCTGGTCAACAGTATAAGATCCTGAACGTGCCCCTGTCATCCCACCTGGCGGCGAACCACTTCAACCAGCAGCAGGCCGAGCAGGAGGAGCGCATGAGGATGAAGAAACTCACCCTGGACATCAATGAGAGGCAGGAGCAGGAGGACTACCAGGGTACGGGCACCATGAGCGCCTGTTCTGTTCTGTTGCGATATCACATACAATCACATAATAAAACACAAATACCAACACGTTTTGAGCAGTCACCAGGACCAGCTGCTCTGTCAGTCCTTCACGCTGTACGTTAGATTATAAAACTGGTCAGATATTTGCTCAAATGTAGGCAGAAGAGCAAATGTCAAACTGCACACTGCAACACATTCCCTCTTCCAGAGCAGACAGGAAGCTAGACAAAGACAAAACAGCAGAGTCGGAGCACTTCCTCGTTGCTGAAAGGTCAATCGTGAATGCGCCCCACCTCGCCTGAAATAAAGGCAGGGCTCTCCACCTCTGCTAACCACTTCCCTGGGGGAAACCTTGCTACTGTGTTACAGATCCGTCCTTTTACATTTCACATATCACTCAGCGTAGTTCACTGCACACTACAGGGTCAGCAAATGTTGTATCTTAGCAGGGAAGTTTGCCCTCACAACATCATTACAACATCAGGGTGTGTTGATCCACGCTCTTTCACTTAAGACTCCTTTGAAGTTCTGCCTCGACTGCAGTTCATGCTGATAAGAAAAAGCAGGTTCATTTCCGTGTTGAAGCTGTCACCACACGGCTTCTTACAGGCCTTGTGATTCAGTGTTAATTTTCGCACCAGATTTTGATTTAGTTCTAGCCTTCTGGTGAAAATTTAATTAGTTTAGTCAAATTTTAGTCTCAATTTGGCACACATTTTTAAAAATGTTACATGAGCTTACCTTTTTATAAACGGCGTGCTGGTCTGCATGTTTCCATAGTTTGTTCCAGGTGTTTTGTTGCCGCTTCTTGTCTAATTGTTAGTGGCATTTTAGGTGAATTTAGTCCATGAATCTGTTTCTTATTTCCTTCCATGAACAGGTTCCGTTAGCTAACATTACTGACGTTTTCTTAACGGCAGCGCAGCATGTTGAGCGGCTAAACCAGCCTCTGAACAAGAGATATTTTTGGGCAACTGGTCATCAGTTCATTCGTCTTTCTTTTACGTTTATCTTTAGTTTTCATTTGTTGACGAACAATGTAACACGTGTCGTCATAGTTCTTGTTTTTAAAGCCTGCTTTTTCATTAGTACGTCTTGTTTTTGCCATGATAAAGAAATCAAAGAATATTTTTGTTATACTTTTGTTTGTCATACTTGTTGGCAAAATTAACACTGGTGTGTGTGTGTGTTACAGAGATGATGCAGTCCCTCGCCCAGCGTCCGGCTCCGGCCAACACCAACCGGGAGCGTCGGCCTCGCTACCAGCACCCAAAAGGTGCCCCCAATGCCGACCTCATCTTCAAGACTGGAGGAAGGTGAGATGTGAGCCGTGATCACTGAAGCGCCGACACTCAAACAAACCGCAGAATGTGCTGGATTTAGGGCTTGCTATCTTTGATGTGTAACGCCGCCTCGTTGGTATCTCTTTAAACAGCGTGAAAAGGGCAAGAAATGAAAGGCATGAGAAGCGAGACAGACAAGAGAGGCAAGACAGGAAAGACAAGCAGGAGAGAAGCCAAAGACATGTCACGCAGTAGGCTAGGACAGCTGTGTGTATCCAAGCCCCATCGAGGACTTTAAACATCACAGAGAAGAAGCTTCGGCGAATTAGTTAAAAAGAGCAGAGAAAAGGTTTTGTCAAGGAGTTCCTGTTTATATTTGCACTTTTAACTGATTCTGATTTTCAGGTGCTAAGAGTTCAAGTCCGATAATTTATTTTTCTGTAAAAGCTCTGGGAATATTTGGAAATAAAGATTACTTGAAGTTTATACTTTGTTAACATCAACAGCACCTTGTGTGTCTTTCTTGCTTCTGTATTTTAGAGGATTTGATTAACACATACGTGGCATTAAAGCCGGTCTGATAGCTCGTCTCTGCAGACATTCGTTTGATACAAATGCATTTATTGACAGAACCTAAACCACAAATGTACATAGATTCATTTGGCAGCCCGAGCTAGCAACGTCATACTGTGTTCCGGCAGGTTAATCCACATTTTACCAGAAATGTGACACTTTTATTTTGGGAAAAGGTTTTTAAAATTAGAATTCTTTTTAAATATAGGAAGATAATAAAAGTAAATGGAAAACAGAGGCAGGAAAAGGGAGTTTAGGGATGAAGCAGAGGGTGTGATTTGTCACAGAACAGCATGTTTACAACAATTTTGGCTTCAGTAGCAGTAATAAAACCAAAACAATCTATTAAAACATGTATTTTCTGTGTATCACAGCCTGATGTATCTTCTTCCTCTGAGCCACAGAGCTCCGTTGTTCCAAAAACTATTAAAAACACATCAGTGAGCCTCACTGTTGTTCCTTCATCACCATGAACACACACACTGGAGTTTATTTGGACTCAGTCCCACACACACCGTCCTGCTGCCCCAAATACTCACCAGAGCACCAAATGTGGATTCATCCGCCGCTGAAAATAGTCCCCCAACAAATGCACTATTTACTTAAGTTTGTATGATTAAAAACTACAGTGAGCAGCAGTTTAAAAAACTAAATGATATATTTGTGAGCTGTTTTTAAAGATTTACGTCTACAGTAGGAACCAATGAGCTTGGAGCTGAGAGCCACAGACAGGAAGTCAGAGAGTATTGAGAGACAAACTAACACATGTAATTAATAAGCTACATTTGCTGCTGTAGACTTCAACTAACACTTTTTGGTATTGATACCAAAACAATACCTGATACTCGGTGTAAACGCATTTCTTTCTACAGAAAAAAAACATGTTTTTGCAGTTAAGACAATAATCCACCATTTGATTTTGTTCCAGTTTTCAGTACTTTCGCCGATGTGACGATATATACCGTGAGACAATATAAATGATATATAATGGCTTATACTGAGGTCGCTCTCCCTTTAACACCTCTGCATAGACCATTGTAGGCAATGCTTTGAAATATATATATGTAAATATAATAAAAGTGAACAGAGAAGAGAGGAGGAAAAAGGGATTTGTCAGATATTTAATTTACTGGATTAGTGAAAAACAGACATGTCTGGTTATTTTATCTATAAACAGTTTTTCATTTGATTTTTCTCAGTTTTTGATACTTGGTCCAATGGATGTAATAAACGCACACAACACACAAGTAATAACATTAAAGTTTCCATCCTTAAAGTGTCTATAATATATATTTTTGTAATAATGTCGAATGACCATGTGTAATGTGAGAGGCGTCACTCGTAGTGACAAACCCACAGAGAGTTATCACCCGACTCCTCAGCTTTACGGAGCTTTACACTGAGTTTCAGCTCATTGTTTATGTGTCATAGCGTCACTTTCAGAGACATAGTGGAGCATCTAGCAGCTAAAGAGACAGATATTTCCCTCAGGAGTTTGTGGAGACCAAAAACAGAGCTGACAGAGAGGGAATGCAGGACTTAGATTCATCAGGTGACACAAACACAACTCTGACTGATCATGTTGCTCTGTAACTGCTGGATGTGGAAATGAGCAACTGTTTGCTGACAAGTTCACCATATCAACTTGAAAGGTTATGTCAATGTTGTGTTCACAACTTGGTAACCGTGGTAACAGGAAGTGTGGTTTAATACAGCAGCAAACACTCTTTGAGCAGCTACTTTGTCAGCAGAAGAGCAGCTTGTATCAGGTGTATCTGTTTACAGTGCAGCCAAACAAACTGTTATATTTTAATAAGTCAGAATAATAAAAACCGATCTGATTTCACGCTGCAGACAGGACAACAGCAGGACACAGTAAAGCTGTTTTTCCCATTACTCACCGCAATATTTAAATTGATCCACTGACAAAACGTCCACGTCTCGTTTTGTAGACGCTTTTAACCTCTGTTACAAATCCGTTGTGTTTCCTGCGACTGCTTCACAATAAAAGCCAGCCCGTGTTTCGCCAGTTGAGTGCTTTTAATGTGAAGCAGCAGCGGTGATAAATGTTGCGTTAGCATGAGCAGTGACATAATCCAGCTCTGATAACAGCTGCAGGAGAGTGATCGGTAAACAAGGAGGCTCATATCAATGAGATCAAATTACAAACAGTAACTCTGGATTACATGCAATTTCCATCCAGTGCAGGAATGGTGGACCACCTGTGAAAACTCATATATGGAGAGGTCAGAGGTAGTTAATGATTATGAATACACTGAATGACTACGATAATAAATAGCATCAAAAACGTCAACTTTATCCGTGACTGGTTTTAGGGCTGAAAGGTGTTCCTGTTGCTCAGCAGCTCTGCAGTAAATGTCTGCTCTCTCCTCCAGGAGACGCTGATTGGAGTCTGGGCCCAGGCTGAACGAGCATGAGAGCGAATGATCAAGCGAGCGAGAGAGAGAGAGAGAGAGAGAGAGAGCGAGAGGGAGAAAGACAAGATCGGAGGGGAAACCGGTCGAAAACGGGGGACGAGTCCTCCAGATGCCCACTGATGCCGGGACAGACCAAAACCCCTGACCTGAACACACACTCTTACCCTACTGAGGGGCCCGAGGAGGAGAGGCAAAACCGGGAGCTGGGGTCAGGGGTCAGGGGGTCAGACAGATGGCTCTCTTTCTTTTGGACCAGAGAACGAACTACAAAGACGACTGAACACCTGACCGGCCGACTGACGGCGAGACGGACAGACGCGGGATGAGCCTCCTGCTGAGGAAGAAGTGACTCATATTTAGGAATTAAAAACCTGCGAGTGAGACTAGCAAGAGATAGGGATGGTTTTGTGTTTTTTGTTTTTTGTTTTTGGGACTCTTAAAATAAAACCGGAAATGCATCTGTTCGGTCTAACTTTTTTGCGGAACTGCACACTGTTGTCATGGCAACGCTGAGGTGGAGACAAAAAGGGCGGGATGGCAAAGGGTTCAACACTGGTCGTGTGTTCATAAACTGTTCGCCCGGTGGTGCAGCCGAGGTAGACGGGATGTTTTGTACACACAGATGAATTATGTGGTTGAAAAGATCAAAAAGTGGCTGCTGGTATACTTCTGTTGTTCTGGAGGCACGTGTTGATTCAGAGTGGTGTGTCGCTGCCTTTCTGCTGGTTTAACACTCATAAACGACAATTTGGTAACACTTTTATTTTACGAGTCTGTAATTTCCCAAAAATTTGGCACTAATTATAGAGTAAACAGACGATGTTCTGAGACAGTTATTTGAGTTTATTTAGAGCTGAAACGATCAGTCGATTGGTGGAAAACAAATCTGCAGCTATTTTGATAATCATTTTAAGACATTTTTTAAAGAAACATTCCAAACTTGTAGCTTCTCCAATGTGATCATGTGCTACTTTTCTGTTTTATTTTATTGTGAGTTGAATATCTTTGGGTTTATGACAAAACAAGCAATGTGAAGACGTCACCTTGGGCTCTGCAAAATTGTGACCCGCATGTTCTTTTTTCAATCAGCAGATTAATTGATAATGACAGTGATTGTTAGTTGCAGCCCTAGTACTGAGTTGATAAGCAGTTGTTGATTTCCAGAGCAAGCTTAAAACAACCGCAGGAATTAATGAACTAAAGGTGTAATGATTGAAAACCGTCTCCATTTTTCTTATAATTATTACCAAATGACATCATCTATCCTACCTATAAATACTTAGTTACTAATCAGCTCCTCTCTATGAAATTATAGGAAACTATGAGACCCGTTAAATCAACATGTGACTGCTGTGGTAACTCAATGCTTAATACACAGAATATCTGCTGTTCTACTGACATATAATACTTCTTAGAAAATGACATTTTGACATAATGCACATTAGCATGTAGCTAGCATAAATAGTCAGATAGTAGCTGTGGCTATCACACAAGTATTTCACATCAGTTACATTAATGAGTGACCTCCCAGTGTAATGTTAGAGTAGTTCGACATGTGGCAGAGAGTTGGATGAGAAGATTGACACCACTCTCATGTCTGTACGGTGAATATAAAGCTACAGCCAGCAGCCGGTTAGCTTAGCTTAGCACAAAGACTGGAAACAGGGGGAAACAGCTAGCCTGGCTTTGTTCGAAGATATCAAAATCCAACTAACAGCACCTCTAAAGCTCACTGATTAACACGTTATACCTCGTTTGTTTAATGAAAACGGCAAGTTGTGTTTATGTGTTGGACTATTTATTGATCGGGACCAGATACCGCTAATTAGTGAGCCTTTAGAGGTGCTGGTAGGTGGATTTAGTTAGCTTTAGACAGAGTCAGGCTAGCTGTTTCCCCGTTTCCAGTCTTTATGCTAAGCTAAGCTAACCGGCTGCTGGCTGTAGCTTCATATTTACCGTACAGACCTGAGGGTGGTGTCGATCTTCTCATGCGAGCAGTGAAAGTGGATCGTGACTGACACGCCGGTCTGAATCAACATTTACCACAGGAACAAGAGTCTCGTACCATCAGACACTTTTCGATCCAGGTGTCACCCAAACTCCGGCATGAGGTGACCTGATTACTGATGGACACCTGAGTGTACATTTTCTTCATTTTTTCCAGCTTCTGTCCCTCTAGATGTTTTGTTTGTCAGAATCAGGAGCATCTAAGAGTTAGTTTTGACGATATTCAGCTTGCTTTGATTTGGATTTGTGAAGTGTAATGTGATAAAAGCTTCTTTTTTTGGGGGGGGGATTACCGTGTGCCTGAGAGTCTTCCTCAGTGGTGACAGTAACTATATTATTTTAGACGAACTGTATCTGTTGAGCCTGTAGATAAATATACTCTGTATTCTGCTGCATGGGCCTTTTTCTGCTCCAGCTCTTTGTCATTCTCTGTTGTAGTGAAGCGTCCAGCGGTGGCTCTGATTTAGTTTGTCTGTGTCTAGATTCAAATCTATTGTTCTTTTCCTGCAAACAAAAGGAAGAAAGAAAAAAAAACACAGCTTACGGCTTTGTGTCTCGGCTCATGACAGACAAAGAATTATCACAATAAATGTATGAAGATGATCGCTGTTTGTCTTTTAAATGAGGTCGTCGGCGTGCGTTTGTGTGGCATTTGCGTGTTTTGGGAGGGTGTGCCTGTTTGTCGAGGTCTAATTACAAGGCAGCAAACATAAGTATGTCCTCATTTCCTGCCCGGTCGCTCCTCTAAACGCTGCATATGTACAGCATGGCTAACTACGGCCGAATTAACCTGTTAGGGGGCCACTGTTGACCACCCACCTACCTCCCTCTGTACAACATGTCGCCTTCAAGTTCACATTAAAGGAACTTTCAAGTCTCTTAAAACAATAGTCAGCTGCCCATATAGATAGAAGTAAGAAAAGTATGCCCTTTAAGTGTGTGTGTGCATACAAGTGTGCAAATTGCAGTAAGTGTGCAAAATCAATTTAATTATAAGTTAAAAGTTACAAAGATGTATTGTACTGTGCCAGAAGCTACAGAAAATCTAATTATAAAGTCCAAAGTTATAAAGAATATCATTTGTAATTAGTCCAAACATTGAAACAGGTTTGTTTGAAGTAGATAATTGGCTTCAGCAGTCTGAATTAGACAAATCAAGTGGGTATCCTCCAAAGTTACTGTGGTTTTTTTTGTACAAAATTCCCTCTTTTTGTTTCTGTGGGGAAAAGGAGAAATTATTACAGCAAGCAAAACCTGTTTCAATGTTTGCATGGACACCTGACTACTTAAGTTTTAAAGGTAGCAAGAATTCCCTCGCAAAAAGTGATTTAGAAATGAATTACCTTGGATGCACCATGTGCCAAGACAAGTCTGCCAGGCCCGCCTAACTAATATCGAGGCACAGTCGAGATAACGAGAACATATTTTAATACCAGGTGTAAATGCTGCAGACACTTGTAGATCAGATGTCATTATCCAGATACAGATCACATGTTGACACCAGGTGTAAATGGGGCCTTTGTGGTAATTTGATTAAACGTAATTTGGAAATATGTGAGCAGAGTATCAACAAAAATAATGAAGTGTTAAAACTAGATGTTGACGCCAAAAGACAGGCCCGAGATACGTGTACGCTCATTAAGAGGAACAATGGTGAAGCAGAATGTCAGTCATCCTCAGGCCACAGATGACCCAGATGCCCTCATACACACACAAACACACACTTCTACAGGAAAGAAAGCCTCTGTGTGTGTTGAAGTCTTATGTAACCGTCTGCAGTCCAGACAGTTTGCTTCTGTGTTGCTGGTGTTCAACACACAAGGAGTCCAATGTGAAATATTGGGGAAGGTCAGAAAAACAAACTTTCTTAAACCTCGTTACACGATTAAAAACGGGAGCTGAGAAAGACTAAACCTGCTGCGTTGCACACTTAAAGTTCCTGGTACAACATATAGTCTCTGATCTATTTTGATAACCTAAAAAAAAAGTTTGGGAAATATGTTTATTCTCTTTCTGTTGGAGAGTTGAATGAGAAGATTGATACCACTCTCATGTTTGTATGTTAAATAAGAAGCTACAAGTTAGCTTAGCTTAGCATAAAGACTGGAAGTAGGGAGAAACAGCTAGCCTGGCTCTGTATCCACCTACTACCACCCCAAAAGCGCACTAAATAACACGTTATATCATGTTTGTTTAATCCGTACAATAACCAAAGTGCAAAAAACATGCATTGCATTTTAGTCACAGTGCTAAGCGTCCTGAAATACTCGCCGATGTTCACAATTAAAACAACAGTCAGGTGCCCACATAAACACTGATGATGATTTATACAGACAATTAAAAGATCCCTTCCTGATGCACTTTCAGTCTGTGTGTTGGACACAATCCACAGTTCTCCTTCTGTTAAATGTGTTTTCAGAGGTTTATCTGAAGCTAATATGAGACTTCAGCTTTCCAAATTAGTCAAATCGAGTAGAAATGATCCAAAGTTTTAGTATAAAATTCCGTCTATTTGTTACCTTCCACTGCAACTCAACAGAGAAAGTATGTGTGGGGGAAGTTTATGCTAAAAAGACTCTAACTTTAGAAGATATCCTCATATTATAGTCTCATAAACTTTTAAATACTTTTTTGCACAAAACGTGGACTGCGGATTTCACTTACACTGGAAGCGGGATCTTTTAATGTCCACTATAACCAGGAGGAATGATTACAGAAAGCAAAACCTGTTTCAGTGTTCATGTGGGCACCTGACTGTTTTAATACAGACTTGAAAAAGTGCGAACCTCTCCTTTAACAACACTTACCGCTGTTCTAAAGGTATTACCTGAAGCCTTCTGGGTATGGCTGGATGCTTACCACTAATGGTACACCTAAGCTACGATTTACCAGTCAGAGGCCAGTGGTGGACGTGCTCAGGTGAACGTATTGTCTCATTTCCGGTTACCGATGTTTCTGTTACTGGTAGCAAATTCTGCTGCTCTAGCTAAACCCAGTTAATTTTGATATTTTCTTTACTATAGCGGTTAACTACCCGCTATGTAGCTTCTGCTAGCCGTCTCCCGGCAACTCCCGAGCAGCCGGGAAGCCAGGGAGGCTGGGTGACTGTCCGAAAGAAGCACAGCCCTAAACCAAAGCCCACGGTTCACCACCGACCCGTTCACGTTTCTAACAGGTTCTCTCCACTCCGCGACACACCCGCTGAGAAACCAACTCTGATTATTGGCAGCTCCATTTTGCGAAACGTGAAATTAGCGACACCAGCGACCACAGTCAAATGCATCCCAGGGGCCAGAGCGGGCGACGTTGAATCCTATTTAAAACTGCTGGCTAAGGATAAGCGTAAATATGCTAAGATTGTTATTCACGTCGGCGGTAATGACACCCGATTACGCCAATCGGAGGTCACGAAAATTAATGTTAAGTCGGTGTGTGCATATGCAAAGACAATGTCGGACTCCGTAGTTTTCTCTGGGCCCCTACCTAATCTTACTAGCGATGACATGTATAGCCGCATGTCATCATTCAACCGCTGGTTGTCCAGGTGGTGTCCAGGTAATGATGTGGGCTTTGTAGATAATTGGCGGACTTTCTGGAGAAGACCTGGTCTGATTAGGAGAGATGGCATTCATCCCACTTTGGATGGAGCCGCTCTCATATCTAGAAATCTGGCCGAATTTATTAGTTAATTTATTAAACATCAGATCTCTCTCATCTAAAGCTGTTCTAGTGAACGATCTAATATCAGATCATAATATTGATTTATTCTGTCTTACTGAAACCTGGCTGTGTCAGGATGAATATGTTAGCCTAAATGAATCCACTCCCCCCAGTCACATTAATACTCACATTCCTCGAGGCTCAGGCCGAGGAGGTGGAGTTGCAGCCATCTTCGACTCAAGCCTATTAATCAAACCCAAACCTAAACTAAATTATAACTCGTTCGAAAGCCTTGTTCTTAGTCTTTCACACCCAACCTGGAAAACACTACAGCCAATTCTATTTGTTATAGTGTACCGAGCTCCTGGACCGTATTCTGAATTTTTATCTGAATTCTCAGAGTTCTTATCAGGTTTAGTCCTTAAAACAGATAAAATAATTATTGTAGGTGATTTTAATATTCATGTAGATGTAGGAAATGATAGCCTTAGTGCTGCGTTTATCTCATTATTAGATTCAATTGGCTTCTGTCAGAGGGCACATAAACCCACTCACTGTTTTAACCACACCCTCGACCTTGTTCTTGTCTATGGCATAGAAATTGAACATCTAATAGTCTTTCCACAGAATTCTCTTTTATCAGACCATTATTTAATAACTTTTGAATTCCTATTACTGGACTACACGCCATTAGGCAAACATTCCTACACTAGATGTCTATCTGATGGTGCTGTAGCTAAATTTAAGGAAGTGATACCATCGGCATTTAATTCAGTTCCATGTCTCAATGTAACAGATGACTCCTATGCTAACTTTAGTCCCTCCCAAATTGATCATCTTGTTGATAGTGCTGCAGGCTCACTACGAATAACACTCGACTCTATCGCCCCTCTAAAAAAGAAGATAATAAGACAGAGGAGGTTAGCTCCATGGTATAACCCGCAAACCCGCAAACTAAAACAAACATCGCGAAAGCTTGAAAGGAAATGGCGTTCCACCAATCTGGAAGAATCACGTTTAGCCTGGCAAGATAGTCTTAAAATTTATAGGAAGGCCCTCCGTAATGCCAGAGCAGCCTACTACTCATCATTAATAGAGGAAAATAAGAACAACCCCAGGTTTCTGTTCAGCACTGTAGCCAGGCTGACAGAGAGTCACAGCTCTGTTGAGCCATGTATTCCTATAGACCTCAGTAGTAACGACTTCATGAGCTTCTTTAATGATAAAATTCTAACTATTAGAGACAAAATTCAGCACCTCCTGCCCTCAGTTGGTACTGACTTATCTTCAAACACAGGAACCTTAGAAACAACTGTAAAACCTGTACAATTAGACTGCTTTTCTCCTTCTGTTGCTTTCTGCAGGTGTTTCTGCCTGCGGAGCTGTAGAGTCTGGATCTATGGTTGCACCTGCTGCCCCTGTGTTCCTGCTCTGTACCCGCTGCTGCTATTACTGTTATTGTTCTTATTATTAGTATTACTATTATAATATTGCTCTTAGTATTATTTCTGTTGGTGTTATCATCAGTACCATTGCCACAACCATTGCGTTACACCTCTGTGTGGAACTGTACTGTGCTGCTGTGTGTTCTCTTTCCTCCTGCTCTCTCTCTCCCCCTCCCCCTTCAACCCAACCGGTGGAGGCAGATGACCGCCCACCCAGAGCCTGGTTCTGGTTCTGCTCGAGGTTTCTACCTGTTAAAAGGGAGTTTTTCCTTGCCACTGTCGTCTAGTGCTGCTCATGGTGGGAAAGGTTGGGTCTCTGTAAATATAAAGAGTCGGTCTAGACCTGCTCTATATAAAAAAGTGCCCTGAGATAACTTTGTTATGATATGGCGCTATATAAATAAAACTGAATTAAATAATGCTAATACATGATAGGTACATGTGCTGGACTGTTACTTGGCCGGGAGCTTTTGCCAGGCAACCAGCAGAGACTCCAGGAAGTTACTGGTCCGGGCCGAGAAATAGTCCGGCACATAAACGCCTGTAAAACGGCGAATTAGTAGTGAGCTTTAGAGGTGCTGGTAGTTGAGTTTTGTTACCTTTGGACAGAGCCAAGCTAGCTGTTCTCCAATCTTTATGCTAAGCTAAGCTAACGGGCTGCAGATCGGAGGTAAATCCAAAAACAAGTAAACTGGTCTTCATGTGTAAAATCAGTGGAGTGCCCCCTTCAAGCTAGCCAACCTTAAAACGTCCTGTAAGTTTCCACAGGTGAAATATTGCACAGACGTGGCCAATCATTGGACAGCACCTGTTCGTTCTTTACATTCCAGGGGTTAATCAAAGTAAAACAACAATTAGAGAGAGGTTACATTATTCTGTTTAATGACTGACAAAGTATATACAGTATATGATTTGGACATCTCAAAAGTCAGAAAGTATAACAGGCTGTTGTACCATAGCAGCAACTGTCACATGGCCACTAATATTCCCATTCACCACACATGGATGCACTTTTCTATCCCCGTTCTGTGCAGGTTTGTACACTTTGCAGAAACGTTTCCTTATAAAGTAGGCTGTGTTATACAGAATGTAGTTATAAACTGTTTGTATGCACCATTAGATACTTCAAAATGACTGTAGCTGAACTACAGAGAACCGGAGTCTGTAAACAAAAATTCACAAAATAATATATCCACACAGGAGAAGTACCGTGGTACTTCTGTGTGAGACAAAATACACTTCAAAAGTTACTGTAGGTGAACTACAGGGGCCGGAGTCTGGATAAAACACAGTAAACTTACACACACACACACACACATACATATGCACAACAGTTAAATAACACACTTGCAAACGTCAGAAACAGCAGAGTTATCGACAACAGCATGAAAGGAATAAAAACACACAAAGTAACACAGGATGTATTTCTAGACTCTGTGGTTTTAGTGCTTGTGTTTTGTACAATGCCATGTGCTCGCCCATCCCTAAAGAGCAGTTTGAAAGTATTCCCTCTGCGTAGTAAAAAAGTAAAAGTCCTGCCCACAAACCCATTCCACAGTCTGTGGTTTGGTGTGGGAGGTTTGTCCGTGGAGTAAAAATATCCTCCAGCTCAGCTCAGCTTTACATCTTATAAGAAACCCCAGGCTCTTTTCACTGTAGCTTCTGCACCATTGTTCAGATTCAACGCAGATATTAGTTAACAGAACAATTAAAACAGGCACTCAGTGTGACTTTACATCTTGTTTCTTGGATCCTCTATAGTTCACTTTATATCCGCATGCCTCTTTAGAACCTTTTGCTCTTTACAATATCGTTTTGGTCATTTCAGAAGTAATACAATTGCTTTAGAGAAAAGTGCCTTCAACTTTGTTCTTGCCCCAAAGTGCTGACAGAAAAACACACACACACTCACCGCTGACTAAAATGCCCAAAGTCGGCAAACAAACCAGTGAAAACAAAAAAGGTTCCCATGTAACAGAGGTGATAAAGACTTCACAGCCTGTGTATGAACATTAATTTCACTTTCCTGACGGCTGCTAGAAGGAAAGTGACACCATAAAACAAATATAACTTAAACTGGACACAGAAACAAACGTCAGGAGGTCTTTTCTTAGTACGTGACGAGGGCCCGTTGTTTCTTTAATACCTAAATTACTCTTGTGCATGATTAGCCGCTCATTTGCATTTTCAAACTGCAATCATTTTATGAGCTATGTTTGTACTGTAGCTAGAGGACCTCATTTACTGTAAATTGCGGGTTTAAGTATCTTCTTGCAGCTAAAAACATATGTTCTCACCAGGGCCAGATCAACCTGTTAGGGGGCCCTGGGACAAAATTGAGCTGGGGCCCCCACTGTCGATCCCCCCCACCACACATGGTCACATATTGCCATACATTTCCCAGAGCCCCAGATACAATCCTATTCTGGGCTACTAACCTGCCCCAAGTTTTCAGTGTGTCAGTTAGTTTGTGGAAATTTTCAGCACAAATGTATTTAAAAACTGAAATAATAATGGTATTAAAACTAGATTTTGACACGTGGCCCCGCCACAAGATAGGGCCTTAAAAAATAGATAAAAATTAAGGAGCCACCTTAAGGCCTTTTTCATTTCAATTTATATTGTGCTTATAACCAAACAAATGTGCGGTAATAAAACTACCACAAATCAACTGCCACATAATGCGCCTGGGGCTTTTAGGACCCTGGAGGGTCTGGGGTGCAGGGACAGTTGCCCGCTTTGCCCGGTTGATAATCCAGCCTTAGTTCTGACATAGAAACTCAATATAAAATCAATTTAACCTTTAATCTGGGCCCCCTTTACAAATAGCATCTTAAGGCAAAAAGTGAGACAGGAGACCAAATGTTATTTGACTCCAGCAGGAAGAGGATGCTCCTCTTTAAAGCATCAGTTTGTTCCAAAATATCTTGTGCAGAGGTATACAATGTCTTGGATCAGAGGCAACATAAACCGGTTTGCAGTTTATCTTTCAAGACTTTAGTCATCGAAACAGTGTCGAGTGTGCAGCAGCTACACCGTGTCACACTTGTCAGTTTTTTACGGCCAGGAAGTGAGAACTGGCTGTGCAGGTCTATCGTAGGATCATTCCTCTGTAAAAGTAGGTCTCTCTCCAACCACACCTCCCACTCAGACCTAAATGGGGAAACTTCTAGCACTCCACCTCCACCAGCAGGGACACACCAGAGATTCAGGCTCGACAGGTGGAGACTGATTACAGTTTATCAAGAGTCTTTCAGCAGCCCCAGTTTCCTCAACGCCTCCCTGCGTGATGCGTCCGTCGCCCCCCGTCCAGAAAACTGCACGGTGATGCCTTGGGGACGAAACATGGAGCCAGATCTCCCTCTCTCTCTCTTGTGTTCAGGGGACAAGGCTCGTGACGCTGCTTTCTGGTTAGTAACACCGCCATGGTAGGAGTGCCGAGGAGGTCTTGGGGCCGGGGTTGGGGCTGGAGCTTTGAAACTCCTTGCCGGGCTGTCTGAAGGGCGATTTAACCCGGTGGAGGGGTTGATCGTTCTGCTCTTTCCTCCGTAACTGTTAAGCTCAGTGAGTTGCAGCTCTGATTTGGCGGGCAAGGTTTGACTCTTGTTGATATGGGAGCTGAGGATGTCCGGAAGGTCACTCCTGTTCACAGCTACAGGAGCAGGGATCATAACTTTGGTCTTTCCTCCGTAGGGGTTGAACTCGCTGGGGTTAGCCAGCGCAGGTGGGAGGATTTTGGGTTCATGGCTAGTTGGAGAGATTGCAGGTTCGCTCCTGGAAGAAACAGAAGGGTTGACCACAATAGATTTCCCTCCGTAGCTGTTAAATTCCAGTGAGGTGACCTCAGGCGGAGGGGGGACAGATGCTTTGTTTTCCAAAGGAGGTGGGTAGTAGCTGCTCTGTGCGACTGCTGGAGGCGAGGGGCTCGGGTGGGGGTTTCTATCTTCATGTCTCCTGAGGGAATCTGTCCGCAGAATCTCTGGTTTTCTGTCGACATGAATCTGGCTCTGATGTGGTGTCATAATATTGGTTTCTGGCAATTTGGTGCTGGTTTCTGTTGTTCGGGGAACACTGTCCTTCAGAGGTTTGGCACTGGTTTCTGCACCTGGGAGAGGATCCAGAGAGGTGCTGTTAGGAGGAGGGACGGGGAGTGACATATCCCCGGACATGGCTCGGTTCCTGGTCAAGCCCAGTTTAGACAGGGCCTCCATCCTGGATTTGTCTGGTGAGGGATCCTTGAAGGAAATGCTGCGAGTGGGAGTATTTCGAGCCTTCTGCTCCACAGCCGGCTGCGGATTTTCCTGCAGCAGAGGGTGTGATGTTCCCGTTAGGTTTGCCAGCATCTGCGCCCGTCTTTCCTGAATGTTCACATTAGCCAGCGACTGGTTCTGGTGCTCCTTGCTGCCGAGGATCACACTGATGTTAGCAGGAAAGCGGGTAGGCTTAGCAGAGGTAGGAGGACCCTGTTTAATGGGATGATCGGCACTGTAGCTCAGTGGCTTTTCGGAGTCCAGGCTGCAACGGCGGAGGAGTGAGGAGGGCAGCAAGTTAGAGTTTCCACCTGCCTTGTTCTCAGCTATCTTCTGGGCAATCAGGGCCGGGGTGGGAATACAGCCTGGAGGGTGGTAAGAGGAGTGGCTGTCTGTCGGCCCATAGCTTCCACTTGGTAGGGGAGGGTTGTACTCTGAAGGCAAGCTGTCCACCAGATCACGCCTTGGCTTTATCTCAAAGTGGCTTTCAGGGGTCTGCACCATACTCTGAAAATCTGGGAGGAACAAATTGCAAAGTGAAAATCTGGGAAAGACTACAAACTTTAGCCCCCTCCATGGCAGTAGTTACTGTTGAGGATATTGAAGTCATATCTTCATAATAGTTTTTGGGGGGAATTTGGGGGTTTTAGCAACCTGTACTTTCCTAATAATTTTTCTAGGAAGTTTCCTGGAAAGAAAATCTGGTACTAATTACAGGGAAAACAGAGTTGCAGTTGTGTGAGAGTTTTTTGAGTTAGAGTTCAGTTGTTGATTTCCATATACATTTCCTTGAAAAAAAAAAAAAAACAAGATCATTGAGCAGCTAACTAGATGAATAAAATACAAAAAATCATGTCTGGTGGGGTGGGGGTGGAGGGGTCTTTGATTCATAAACCTAAGTATTTGCAGAATCCTAGCTACAGCCCTGCATACAAGAACCAACTGCTGTACACTACCTGGACTGGTGGGACTGATGATCAGGTCTCTGGTCTGTACCAAGTCCGGTCCTGGGCGGACCAGGTCTATAATATCCTGGTCTTTGGGACTGGGAGGTCTGGCCAGGAGGGAGGACACAATGACCCCGGGTTTGGGACTTGAGGTTGTCGGTCCATCGACCTGTTCGACAGGGCCGCTGCTGCTTGCGGGGGGATTCACCTGCCCAGGCCTCCGGTCGTTCTCCTCCAGACTCTCCTCCAAAGAATCAATGGTCTTCTCAAAGAACTGGAGGCACTCCTGCTCCTCCTGACTCAGAAACTGCAGCGCTTCATCTTTCTGTCAAAGCCAAGAGACAGTAGGAATTTAGTCGACATGGTGTGATTTCATGCTTTTTTCTAACTTTGACACACAGCAAGGTTCAGACCAATGTGAGCTACGTGCACCATGCTTTATTCACCATTTTTCGCTGTCTTGCCTTCGTCAAGGTGGTGTCTGAGGTTGTTTCCAGTTCCTTAATATACAGGCTATCGATCTCTTACTGTTACTTATGAATCACATATACAAAACATCTTTTTACAATAACAATATTTACTCTTAATACTACAGAGAGAGGGGGAGATTTAATAGAAGTTGCTACTAGGGAGGAATTTTGGATTTCTGAACTGTGCACTTCAAGTCTGAAAGGATTAAATAAGAAACTAGACTTGAAACTATTCCACTGTCCACTGTCCACTAGTCCACTGGATTATACTTGTTCTCAAGAACTTCAGTAAAAGAAGGTATATAAGGTTGAATGTCAAGGCTGGATTACCAGCTGGGCAAACAAGCAATAAGTGCCCTTGGACTTGAGACCCCAGAGGGGCCCCAAAAGCAAAAGGTTCATTCCATTTCATTAATATACCGTTGCTATGCCTGCCAAGCTTTCTGTTCTTGCACGGTATATATGTAGTCCCCAGTAACGATGGTAGTTACCACTCAAAATTCTTAGTAAATTTCGAAAACAATAGGTCGTTAATTTCACACAAAAGCAGCTTCTCTTTTCTACTCAGCGACTGTCGCTGAAATGACAACTGTCGTTAGCAGATTTGATTAGCTGTAGCTAGCTAGCTATTTAAGCTAACGTTTGCTCCATGAGTTGGTTGAAAATGCCGTCTCCGGCTGACTTTTTTATGTTTCAAGCTGACTCATTTTAAAACAAGAAGCATGTAAAGGGGTAATAAATATGCACTTGGTGTCTACGTGATATAGCTAAAGGACTGAGGCTGAAGCTAACAGGTTCCAGGCTAAAAGTCATCATCCTCACCAGTCGATGATCCACATAGAAGACATGGAAAAAAGAAACAGCATTGTTCTTGTATTGCAGCGTAGCGCTAGTTAGTCATCTTATATTATAATACATAAGATAAGGACAAATGTAAGATTAGACGTTTCTAACATAACCCTGTTTAGCTGATTAGCTTACATACTTGGACAAACGAGACAGAAGGTAGATTTATGCTTTATTGTTTGTATTTTCAAAGTTTGTTTCACTTTTAGCGTTACAAGAGAAAAGGCTTTTATGACGATGACTAACTGATCTCAGGTAATGATTTTGTCTGCTGTTGGTGGAGTGTAAACTTCCCCGAATCCAATAGAGAGTAGCTGCTAACGTTAGCCTACACTCTGTTAGCATCCAGGACCACACAGATGGGAAATAATACGCTATGGCCCTGTTTAGTATCTATGGTGATATATAAGTCACATGACTGATCGATAGACTAACTGGACACGACCTCAGACACAACCCTGATAAAGACAGGATAGCTGAAAACGTTAGGTGAATAACGCAGCTGTCCTGGAGAAGAGATGTACGACCTGATTTTATTTTATAACAAAATTCCTTCATTTTTGTTTTACGCAAAAGAAGCACCATTTGACTTTTCTTTTCATCATCGAACTCCATGTTGCAAACCATCTGCTATGACTCTCTCATACAGTAGTCGTGTACAGAGTGAACACAGGCCTGTTTGTTCCTGCATCCCAACCCTCCAAACTTCTTTCCCACCCTAAATTTAGCTCAAATGCCCCTCTCTTCTGTCGGACGACTGCCCCTCCTTCTTCACCGGCCCCCTCCCCATCTGTGCTTCACCTCCACGGCTACCTGTCCTGCTCCACACAGTGCTGCCACTGAAGAATGACACAATGGGGCTATCAAATAACAGCACTCGGTGACTATTGATTGTGGGTCTTTTTCTCCCCCGATAAAGATCTGAATCCACCTATTTAATTAAGTAATTCCCTAATGGACCTAAAAATAAGCGGTGGTGGAAGAAGGACGTAAGTTATTTAAGTAGCAGAGCCACAAAGAAAAACATTACGAGTAAAAGTGCAACATGTAAAACTTATGTGAGAAAGTATTTGCAGTAACATATGTTCAAATACTTAGAGTTATCAAGTAGTCAGTTTTGTATTTTAATGTTGTAGTTGAAACTACAGCGATGAAGTTGGGTGAAAACTTCATATTCTCAACTTTGGAGGACAACATCTCTAAAAATTGACATTAGCAACAGCAGTTAAACAAAAATAATCTCAGCTCCAGTTCCACTTTCTAGCTTTTTCTGGAGCTTTCAACCACCTCCATAACTCCATTCACTGATTAAAACAGCAAGAAGCTCCAGAAATGAGGCTGGGTAAGTTAGTCAGCTGCTGGTGGTAGCTTCAAACTTGTGTACAGACCTGAGAAAGATATCAATCTTCTTATCTAACTCTCAGAAAGAAAGCGACTAAGAGTTGAACTATTCCTTATAACTCAATAATTTACTAATAAGCAGACTGAACCAATTATTCAGAACTAGTTCAGTGAATAAGGTGATATAACTAGTTTTTCTTTTCAGTGTAAGTACAGCACTTGAGTAACTCTAGTAGAAAACACATTTCTCACACAAATGGACAACAGAGTGTTTGACAATGAAGTGTTTTGATCACACGCCGTGTTTTACTACAATTACAAAGCCACCAGACCGAAGGAAGCTGCTTATTTGAGCTATTTCAAGATGATGACCTTCAGCCCGTGGTTGACATGGCAAACAGGGTTCGTTGCTGACTGTAGTGCAACGAAAAGTGCCACAACAAGGTCACCAAGAAGCTTGTTTTGCTTTACACACACAGACACACAAAGACACCTGCAGCAACACCCAGCTGAAACCGATATACCGATAAACACAGATCTGCTGGTTTCAGCTGGAGTGAATGATGCTTATTGTCGTGAAGCATCTCCGGACCTAGAAAACTGCAGTTTAACCGGTTTGGCTGTGCTGTGCGGTGATAATGAATGTCATCCCCGAGGCATGCGAAGGGATTAAGTTGTTCAGCAGGTGTAATTTCTCAGCGTCTGTGATGACTGGGTGCATTGTGTAAACACAGCACAGAGCCTCAGTCAGGGTGAAGTACAGTTTGAATAATCATCTGATACGCTGAGTGTGTTTACTGTCTTTAAGAGGACAATAGAACAAGACGACTCTATAATCCGGTTAACCGAACAAATCTTGTGTAATTATATGAACCTGTGTCCCCTATATAGCGCCAGTTTTACTAAGACTAGTCCAGCGATGGCCATTAATTCGGTTTTATTTATTCTAGTTGGTAATTATCTAAAAAAAAATTATAGGAATAGTTTGACATTTTGGCCGAGAGTTAGATGAAAAGATTGATACCACTCTTATAACTGTACGCTAAGTATGAAGCCAGCAGCAGGTTAGCGTAGCTTAGCATAAAGACTGGAAACAGGGGGAAACAGCTAGCCTGACTCCATCCAAAGTCTCCCTACCAGCCCTTCCTAAAGCTCACTTATTAACACATTATATTTTGTTTGTTATGTTATATCTTGAGTGTTTCTTGGCTGGGAACAGAAACTTCCCGAAGTCTCTGCTGGTTGCCTGGCAACCTCACGGTGATAACAAGACGGTTCCCAGACAAGAAATAGCCCTGTTTTCCATTCTTTATGCTAAAATAAGCTAACCGGCTAGCCTCAAATTTAACAGACAGACACGAAGAGTGGCAGCGATTGATTTTAATCTAACTAAATCAAGAAGGCACATAAGCGTCTTTCCCCAAAATGTCAGACTATTTGAACAATTTGGAATAACTCTGACAGACAGCTGAGATATTCAGTGTTCATCAGTGCCACAAACTGCATTTTTTCCCGATCACCCGTACAAACGATCATCTCTGGTTTTGTTGGATTATAACTCTTCAACTGAACCAATAAAAGCTCTTTATCATTGCACTTTTCTAAAACACTGATGCAACGATTGAGAGTAGGTCGTCCTCTGGACTTTTTAAAAAGCATGTTACAGTTTTCTGCTGGAATGTCAAATCTTTGATGCTGCAGGTCAGACTTTTACATTTGAATTAGGCTGTTACAGAGCTCAACGGATGTAAGTTGCAAAGATCTACGTATATAGAAGATGTTTTACCCTCTGAAATGACATAAAAGTACAAAAAGATATCAAGTCTGTTCACCCTAAGTCAAGTGTTGATTAACTTCAATGGTTTTCAGTTACTTACGCCTGGCCTGGAGTTTCGGCCAGCGCCCCCGTTGACCCCGTAGTGGAGCTGAGGGTTGGCCTGCAGACGTAGGTCCATGGTGCGAGGGTCAGAGGTCAGCTGGCATTTGGACATCTCATGGAGGGTCTGGTGTTCCTGGGCGGGACTACGATAAAACTAGAATCACATCCGTTCTCGCTCTGAAGAATCATCTAATCTTCTTGTCAACGAGAGTCTGGAGACACAGAGGAGGGACGAGACGTCAAACAACACGATCCTGACGGCTGCAGCTGACCGCAGGAAGTAAAGTCAATCAAGGTGTAATAAAAAGGAAGCTGTTGCCTTTATAATGAGCAAACGTCAACAGAGGGCGTCCTCTGTGGGCTGGAAGATGTTACTCTAAAGCACTGGTGGAAGAAGTACTCAGATCCTTTACTGAGTACCAATACAACAATGTAAAAATACTCCATTACAAGTAAAAGTTCTGCATTCAAAATCCTACTTAAGTATAAAAGCATAAAAATGGAAATACTCAAGTAAAGTACAAATACCTCAGAATGAGTAAATGTACTCAGTTACTTTGCACCGCTGCTCTAAGGTTTACAACTCAGCATCACAGCAGAGACACACCTGATGGACCAGTTAACCTGGAACAGCTAGATGCAAAACAGGCTCCTGAAGCCGAAACCAAACTGAACACATATCTCTCTAATGCTGCTCTGATGAAAGACTTCAGAAGATGACAAAAAAAAAAAGATTCCTTGTTTGAGGTTCGAAGCCAAAAAGCAAATACTGAGATGCCAAAAAAAAAAAAAAAAAAAAAAAGTTGAATGGAAGAGAATCGGTCTGCAGTAACTTCATTCACAACCTCAGAGAAATACTAAGTGGGTAAAAACTGACCCAGTTTGGGTCCATTTGGGTAATAAAATTCTCACAGATTCATTGTTAGCTGTACAAAACGACATGCATATTGAAAAAGATACACTTGTTTTTATAATGACATAATATTGTGTTTTTTAAGAACATTTATCTTTGCTTTTTACTCCTAAAATACTGGATAATTTTCCCTCTTTGGGCCTTAAACAATTTTCAAATTAAACAATCTGAGAAGGTACAAAAAATCACTCTTGCTCACAACTCATAAATACTTTCAATTGTATTAATTTAAACTGATCAGAAATCATTTTTTATAGGTCTAATATATTGACACCCGTGTTTAATACTGTATATTTGCAGTGCATTTTGGAACATATGAAAAAATACAGTGAATTTGCAGTGTACTTAAAGAGACAGCACATATGTCTTTTTATATATTGCAAAAAGTATTTGCTGTATATACTCCATATGAGGAAAAAACAGATGATGCGAGGTCTTAACATTGTGTCATACAAACTAACAGTACATCCATATATGTAGCTGTATTTTTTTTTTACTATATCACATTATATGTTTAAGTACATTTGTTAATGATTGTTCGCACTGTGAGATAAAAACAGCAGAATTGCAATAGTGATATTTACACGTAGAATAGCGTTACTAGAAGTACCTGCAGGACTATCATAGACATAACATAGTGACTTTTCAGTTGAAGTAAATTCAAGCCCCATAATCCACTTTACACCTGGAAAATAAATGCGAGTAAGATGAAATTCTCAAACTGTTTTTACGCAGTGACTTACCCAACAACTGCACAGATCGGCCATCATAAAATCAACAACGTGCCAGTGTGTTTTTCCTTCAGAGAGACAGCATCAACATGTAGCTCTGACTTTGCTGTAACAGAAATGCTCTTAAAAAGTCCAGTGGCGTCGCGCTCCTCTTGCGCTCTTGGTGAGCTCCCTGTGCGTAATGACACCACGGCGGCACATTATGCACCAGTTAAAGCCACGAGGAGACTCCACCCACAGCCTTCAGGAGGGTGTGTGTGTGTGTGTGTGTGTGTGTGTTGTCATTCAGGTGTGTGAAGGGTTGGGAGGTGACTACAGTGACACAGTGGAAAGTTATCCCACTCACACCCACATCAGTTTCACTATGAAGGCTTCAGGAAGAGTGGGACATTTAAGTTTTCCCCTGTTTTGCCATTTGACTGGATAGACCCACAAGACTTCTATCCTGAAATGTTGCCACAACACTACTTGTCATTGAGTGATCCCTTTTTCAGTTTTAAAGAGATACTATTTGGCATTTGTTTAGGGAAAGTGGACCTGCAAAAACATTGGGCCATATGAAACATACACATAAACATTGAGTAAATATAAATTGGTCAGGTATTGTATTTCAATTAAGACATGTTGTCTCACATTGCAGTTCAAAATAAGAATTCACAGTATCATCTTTAGGGTGAAGTGGGACACATTTCTGCACTTTCATTCAATAACTGACAAAAATAATGAGGTGACTTTATGGTGTTAAAGCTGTGCTGTGATGTAGAGGTTGAGAGTTCATGTCAGATCAAGGATCAATCCTTTTAAACAATTCTTTATTTATAAAAACCTGCCACAAAATAAAAACAGTGCTGACATGTTAATAACCAATAATAATAATATGATAATATAGTGTATCATATAATGACACTGACAGGAGCCATTCTGCTGCATAATGAGTATGTTTACTTTGGATACTTTAAATATACTGTATATTTGCTGATAATACTTGTGTACTTTTACTTAAGTAAAATGCAGGACTTTTACTTGTAATGGAGTATTTTTACACTGAGGTATTGCTTTTTTTTACTTCAGTCACAAGATCACAAGAAAATGGTTTAATCAGCAAGATAACAGATATTTTTAGACTAAAACATTATTTCAGGTTTAATAAAATATAATAATAATTGTGAGCACCACAGAAACACAGTTTGATATCTTGAGAAAATTGGATTATTCAGATATCAAGATAATGAGATAAGGCAGTGATCTTAAGATACAAGTGCACATAATAAATTACCAATAAAACAAATTAAATAAATTCATCTTTGAATTAATTTGGCAAATGTTCAAACAATGTCCGTTTACTACAAAGAAAACATCAGAGAATGGACTTAAATACTTGACAATGTGTTAAAACTGAACAGGTGACTTTACATGATTTGTTTGTGTTGCACGCCCCCTGCTGGCTGCAGCCTGCTACCTCATTCATTCATACTGTGTGCAGGCTGTGGACAATAATATGATATGTGGATACAGGATCTTTTTAAGGGATTATAAACAAAAAGTGTATGAAAATGTGATTGAAATGTGATTATTGATCCTGGAAACAGTCTCACCCCAAGGTCCATTTAGTAGTTGTCCTGGAGCCTTCAGTTGTATCACATGATCTTCCTCAGCAGATGGTGTTTGCCCATGTTGTCCCTGGAATAGACCCTTTCACAGCAGACAATTTTGACTCATCAAAGCAGGAAAAGCACAGGTGTAAAGCCCTGGAAGTGGCTCACCTAAATGGAATGCAGCCATCATTAATGTTAGTAATTCCACCTGTGTTTTTCCTGCTTTGACAAGTCAAAATGTCTGCTGTGAAAAGGGTCTACTGTAGCCATGGACGAGAAGTACTTGATTAAGAGCTCAGAAAAATGGACATGTGGACATGTCAACTGTGTGAAAGTGATTTTTTTTTTTGCCATTGGTGGCTGCTTCCTAACTTTCAACCAGAGCTCAAAGGTCACCTCACCCAGGCTCTAATTTCTAGTTTAGTATAATATTTGATATCTCTGCATTACACTCTTAAATACTATAATAGCTCATATTCATTGACATGGACATTCAGCAGGACAAAGACAAAAGTCTCCACAGGAGAGTTGACGGGGAGGCAAAGCTACTGCGACCGTCTAATTCGACTAGATTGCAAGCATAAAAAGAAGGTGAAGCTCATTCTATAATTTCCCAGTGGTCCCTAAACGCACCTCCCGTCAGTTGGAGTAACCTGCTCCGGTCTGCGTCAACAACCGCTCCGGTGTGTCCGTTTGTTTGTTTGTCGGGTTGGTTCGGCACGTTACCGGGAGTTACCGGCTGCTGTCCACACAGAGGTCCGGTGAGTCCACAGCTAACGTCTTAATAACGTTACTGTTGTTATCATTATTCTTAGCCAAGTTAGGGGAATTCGCTAAACCGCTAGCTAGCGTAGCTACATGCAAATGCACCATCTAGTTGAATGCGCCCGTTATCGGACACTGAACCGTCTGTCGCAGCATTTCTCCGCTTTCCTCGCAGCCAAGCTACCACATACCCTGACTGTCAGTGATTAAGCATACTTGCCGCTATTAAAGTCACATTTATTCACGATACATCCCCTTGTTTCTAGTCATATTAGTGAAATTAGGTAGCCGTGGACGGGCTTTGTGCGGTGGCCGATAATGGAAGCAGGGTTTCCCCCCTCATCAGTAATCCCCCAGCATACGATTAACCGATATATATATAAACATTTTGGAAGAGCGCCACAGATACGTTGTTTTTGTGTTTGCTGTTTAGACATTGTCAGTTGGTTTATTTTTGTCTTTTTGACATAACTGTCACAGCTAGCTAACACTAATGCTGAAATCTCGCCTCTGAATTAACATTAACGTTAGCTAATCTAATGCAAACCGTAAATATTAGCTCGATATAGCAACGACACTTAAGCTAACACACCGCGAAGACGCTGCTTTCATGTATTTTTCATGCGTGCAGTGTCAGGTAACACCCGTTAGCTTTTAAACGTTAGCCGTCTGCCCCCCCCCCCCCGCGTTAAGTAGTTGTTAGCATGTTAGCCCGCTTCCTTACATCACTCATGCTAGCCACGGCTAATCCCGTGCTAGCTTTCACTGCGCCCTGAAACAGGTGCATTCCTGCGTTAAAACGCAGCCTGTCCGTAATGTTTGAGTCATATAAGCATACTGATTCAACCCGAGGTTTGACATGAGCCTGTCAGCACACAGATAACATTATAATCAGCTTCACCAGACTGCACGTCCAGCTAGCGTTTTAGCTGGAATTCATGTGAATGGACAGAGAGTTGTCGGTGTAAACTGAATTAGGATTTGTTGCAGACGCTGCAGTTGTTGTGCAAAGCTTCATGTCAGGTTTCACCAAAATAAACATTTGGTATCTTTAATACTCTTACAGATACAGGGCTGGGTGATCTCAATCATCATCACGATATGAATGCAGATAATTTCAAATATCGATCATTTAAAATATCGAGCAATGCAATGTGTTCCACTGAGGTACATGAGAAAAAACACTTTAATAACAAAGTTTTAGTTTTTAATTACAGCATCCTCAAAATAATTTGGACTGTAGAAATTTGCATTTATTAAGGAAGCAACTAACAGCTTTTTTATTATTGATTAATTTATTATTTATTTAGTCTATAAAATGTCAAATATTACAAGTTTCCAGAGCCCATGGTTACATTTTTCAGCTCTAATATTAATATGGCAGTACCCTGTTCAAAAATCCCTTTTCTTTACAAAAACTTATTTTCTTCTAACAAATTAAACTGGATTTCCCGGTTGCTCCAGTGTTGTCTGAACACAAACATAACAAATTTTCAGGAAATTCAACCAAGCGTTCAGTTCCAACCTCTGGTACATGTCAGTATCCAATACTCACAGACACAGTTTGCTTGAGGTGTGACACATACCGCTACACAAAATATATATATATATGTATATGTGTGTGTGTGTGTGTGTGTGTGTGTGTGTATTTGACATTTTGTGGGCATTTTGTGTCCTTATTTGAGTGATTGTCGGTGTCTCGGATCACGTGAGGCTGCGTATAAACCCTGTAAACACACGGGATGACCCTTTACCAGGCGGCCGGAGTAACTGGATCCATTACCCAGCATCCCTCAGCGTGTCAGGTTAGGCTCTCCAGGACTGGTCTCCATGGAGACGGGGGCCGAGGGGGAGAGAGGAGGGATTGGTTGGTTTGAGGCGGGTGGGGTTTCACCTGGGTTTGACTGACGGGTGCGATGCTGTCACCTGACTGTCTCTGTGTGTGTATGAATATCTTCTCAGTGTCCATCATCATGTGTAAAACATCCTGGACGTGTGTGTGTTTGGACTATTTGTGTTTTGGTCACTTAAATCAACTTATTTTAATGCATCAATATGAACAATTGTACAAAAATGCACTGACTTGTGTGAAGTAGAGTTGTAGTTCAAGTTTAATTTAGTTATTGGTTTATCTATATATTATTTTGACCTCTGCAAAGTAGGCTGGGCTTTGAACGTCAATACGGTTCTGGTGACTGAAATGTTTGATCTTGTTTACGTATTTCTTTGTTCAGATAGTTTCTGATTTTAAATCATAATTTTGCCAATTTCAGACTTTTCTAGTCAGACAAAAGTTCTTTTATAGCCGCATGTGTTGAGAAACCCTGCATATGTTTTTGTTATTGTCATTAAATCCCAGGAAAAGACCAAAACCTTTCACTAAATTTTCAAACTGAAGTTAAGACATTTTATAAGCAGTTTGGCTCAGAACTCCTTGCATTAAAGAAGTTGCTGTTCAGCACAATACTCGGACGTCAGATTGTCCTTGAATGCACCAACAGTTCCTGCTGTCAGCTGCAATTCCACAACAACAGTGAAACTTCAACCAAAACAATGACACGACTAAATGTTAATTGTCGGATTAATCATCTGAAACGGACATCAAGTCTTTGGATTGTTGTCACAGCATACTGACGTGTGACTGACACTTGACTGAGGAGGGACAAGATGTATAATCTCTTTTAATTGGTTGAAACTCTTCTAGACGTGTCTGCAGGTATTATTCGACAGAAGAAGGTGGGACTTTGACATAATGATACTGATCTAAAAACACACACAGGCCGCGTTCTTCAACCAGACCTTTAAATAAACTGAAGGAGTGACGTAGAGTTTTAGTGAGTCACACCATCTTTATTTGTCTTCATGAGCAAGTCGCTGAATTCAGCTTTTGTATATATACTCAGCGGGAGACACACCCACTTAATACACACACACACACACACAGTACAACACACCAGGCTGAGCAGGTGGGACCGGTGTGCTGTTAAAACACCCTGCTGAGGTAGGCAAAACAAAAGGTAGGTTAACACCACGGACGCAGAGAAACAATTATTTCAAGAACGTGATGAAGAAGATAATGGAGGCTCTCTGCTCTCTGGTATGAAAATAGACTTAGTGCTTTGTTGTCTGTCTCGATCAAAACAAGAGGTGTTGTCAGTCTCTCGCCGTGTCAGCTGTGAACTTCCTGTTTCTGTCTGTCCGTCCGTCTGCTGGAGTTGGACACAGAAAGTAAAGCCAGACCTGTGCTGGGTATGGAGCCTCGATACTTGCAGACTAGGAACGTGAAAGCTTTCCTGAAATCCTACGATTAGTGCTGAAATATAGTAAAATTACCTCACATCAGGATTTCTTTGGATTGAATCAAACCTGACCAGTGAACTGGATATTGCAGCTTTGTTGCACTCCACTGCCAGTGAACTAACATCAAATACAATAAAACCACCATAAACAAAAGCAGGTTGGTTGTTTTAAAGTTTGAGACAGTTGACTGGAAATGACTTTAAAGGGAAGCTCAGTGTCTTCAGATTCCATGTTTTCATACATGTTGTGACTTCTTTTGGGTGTTTTATAGTTATACTCACTCTTTATTTATGACGTTTCAGTCCTCAGACCTTCATCAGGTCAAATTTATGAATTGAATTTTAGTGTGACAACTATGTTGCGGTGACCAATGCAGCTACCAAGGCGCTCCAGTATCCAGGTTTCTGATTATCTCAGCCACGATGTTCTGTACATACAGAGGATCTTCAGAAACCTGGATCAGGTGTTACCATGCCACAGTATCCTGGTTTCTATTGGAGTACTCCATGTAGCATATCCAGGTTTCTGAAACCAGGATATGGTGTTTACATGCGCAACACATAATGTACCGGGATTCTCCAAAAACCTGATCATAACCAGGATACTTACACATGTAAACGCATGCATTTGAGACCCTTGCATTATGAACACACATTTTTTAAAGTATCAAAAAATACAGTTTGAGTATCAGTTATCAGAACTTTCTTATGGTATTATATTGAACCAACCCATAACGATATCCATCCCTTGTAGAAAATAAAGAAAAACGTATCGTCTCTCTCTCTCTCTCTCTCAGGTTAAGGACAGTCTCTACCTGTCACTCGTTCACCTGTAGACCGTCCTGGTTTTCTCTGACTGACTGACTGCGTGCCTCCACCAATCCTGCCAACCTCTCCATCCACCGCTGCACCATGGTACAACACACACACACACCTACAGGAGAAGGCTGAGCTTTCACTGAGTGCAAAGGATTATAGTATAGTTATACGGATGTGAACTTGTAATATTATGTATCGATAGATTAGACTCTCATCTTTTCAGTCACTGTGGTCCTTTTCAAAACGAACACCCTGCATTAATATAAAAACACTGTTCACCTGCCTTCATAACAGTCCAGCAGTCCAACAGTGTGATACATCCTTAAAAACTTGATGTCCAAATTCATGATAAGGGTCTAACAATCGGTTGACAACCATGACTTAAATTTACAATGACATTAACCATATGCATTGTGGTGTTTTTATTTTTTGTGTTGTGCTTTCATGATGATGATTAATAATAATTATAATGTTGAAACTGAGGGTGGATTTTCTCCAAGCTTTATGTGGAGACCAGTCGCACTACTCCTAACGTCCAGCAGGGGCCAGTCACACCTGTCCAGCTGGTGCCGAACAAGTTGATCACATCATGATGTCACACTTCATTGATAAATGACTTAATGACTGGTGTGTGTCTGTGCTGAGGAGCTGTGAGGACTTAAATGCAAACTTGCAGGTAAAAAAAGGTGACTAATCAGCTGATTTGTTTGTTTACCACAACCCCCCCCTCTGTGTGTGTGTGTGTGTGTGTGTGTGTGTGTGTGTGTGTGTGTGTGTGTGTGTGTGCGCGCACAGAGTGTATGATGTCTGAGAGCAGTTGCTATGGCCTGCAGCAGCGGTCAGAGCAATGCCGAAACTCTGGAGGGGTTCCATGAGGTGAACTTGGCTTCGCCCACCACACCTGACCTTCAGGTAGGTCGAGCGTTAACGTGCAGGTACGGGTCCATTTTTCAACGTATTTTAGGATGTTTAAAGACTTGATTATCGGTCAGCCTGTCAGGACCAGAGCCCTGTATCACAGAGACAGATTAGTGTGTTATCCAGCTGTCTTTGGGTTTACTTTTATCAACTTCTACTCCAAAAATGTTCATTATTTCTTTAGCAATCTCTGGCCATCTTTAAAAAATTAAAGGGCAAGCCCAGAAAATATGAAAACGTCCAGCCATTTGTTACCACACTGCCTCCATCGTTCCTCCTTGTCCTCCTCCAGCAGAACTCCCATACACTTTCCCATGAATCACCCTGATAACTTTCTGTGCCTTTTATTGGTTCCCTGTGTGTCGTCCCGCAGAACCAAGCGGAGCAGCGGCCCCCCGTCCGTCACAGCGCCCCGCCCACCACTCTGTACCGCACACACTCTCTGGGAGCGCCCCCTGCTGGCCGACCCACCTCCCTGCGGGCCGACCAGCTCCCCACGCAGCCGGTGTACTCCACCCCCCGGCACAGCCACAATGGAAGGTAAAGAAAACACTGAGGCTGAATCCACATGTCCTATTTGATGCTAAACTGTTGTAGACACTTGAAACGATTAGTCAATTAAGTAATTAATCAAAAATTAATTTGATAATCCATTAGATGTTTGTCATTTTTCAAGTAGAAAAATTGCAGTTTCTAAAACGTGAGGATTTGCTGCTTTCCTCTGTTTTACATCATTATTAATTGAATATGTTTGACATTTGGACTATTATTAGTTCTCGACATTTTATAGATCAAATGATTAAGGAAGTAATCGACAAAATACTCGTGAAAATAATTAATTGCAGCCCGAGAGGCCGAATATTGATAAAACCTGCTTGAGCAAAAAGGATGTTTGCATGTGAAAGAACGGCAGCCAGACTCGTAACACTCACTCAGCTGGAATCCATAACTGGCCGCTGTTGTTTCCATGGTTACGCTGCACAGTGTGCCAGGCCAGGAGGCGGAGTCAGCCGAGGGCAACTTCCTGTCTGGAGAGGACGGGGAGGAGTGCAGCGCCTTGAGCGACAGCCTGACGCGGCTGCGCAGCCCGTCGGTGATGGAGGTCCGAGAGAAGGGATACGAGAGGCTGAAGGAGGAGCTGGTCAAGGCCCAGAGGGTAGGACAGACGCGCACGCACACACACACACACACACACACACACACACACACACACACACACACACACGGTCTCTGGTCTTAACCTGAAGAATGAATGTGAGTGTGTGCAGTTGGACAGTGTGTGTGTGTGTCTCAGAGTTCACTACATCTCTCCACACCGCTCATTACTTAGACTGACATCATGCAATATTCTATATTTTATTTAAATGCATTTTTATTATTATTTTCTTTTTTATATTTGTATTTATTTGATCATTATTTAAGATGGAATGATGGATCATATTTCACTAATTTTTATTTCTTCATCTCTTTGTTTGTTGTTGCCACATTATGATTTTACTTTTCATGTGTTCATTTGGCGGTTGTTTTTCTGTTGTGTTGTTTTCTGTGTGTGTGTGTGTGTGTGTGTGTGTGTGTGTGGAAGGAGCTGCTGTTGAAGGATGAGGAGTGTGAGAGGTTGTCTAAAGTCAGAGACCAGCTCGGCCAGGAGCTGGAGGAGCTCACCGCCAGTCTCTTCCAGGTCGGTCTGCCTCCCTCCCTCTGTCCGTCTCCTCTGCTTCCTGTTTCCTGTTTCCCTTCCTCCTGAGGCAGCGGCCAGACAGACACCGGACAGAAAAAATACAAACGACTGACACAGGATTTGTTGCTTTCTATTCTTTGGAGGCGTGAACAAAGTGTTGGGAAGCTGTGTTTTAGAAAACTCCTAAACTAAAGCAATAATCACCAAGAGGCCGTGGTTTACTCTATGATTGGCCACTAGGAGTCCGCCAGGTGCAGGTCGTTGACCAATAGAAGCTGTGCTACAAAGTAAGCCGTGCCCGCCGAGGAAGCTGGCGACCAATCCGACGGGAGTAACTCCTCCGTTTGTTCCTGGAGGGGCAAAGAGCAGAATGTGAATCCAAATAAACACATGCAGCAGGACACAATCTGACCAAAGTAGAGCACGTTACCCTTAAAGTAGATTTAAGGGTAAAATTCAGAGAAAACATTCATTCTAAGAATTTCCTAAATATTTCTACCTCAATACAAAGAAACTTTGTGAATTCTTGAACTTTTGCCTCTTTTATCTGTCGTTAATCCCGTTATTCGTCTTTAATACATCCAACCTTTCACGGAGCTTCACAGTGTGAAAGAGCTTCTGTCTACATTCATGTACAGCAGCTTTAGGTCAATTGAGCGTCTCACAGCCTGGGGAAACATTAATAATAATATTAAAGAAAACCCAAACTAATGTCACTTTGTAGCTACTCGATCTGCTCTTTAACGACAGACTGATGCTTTGGTGTGACATTAGCAGCAGATTCGGAGACTGTTTCCAGGCTGAAGCAGGTTCAACCATATAGCTGCTCCCTTACGTCTGCTCTGTTTGGATTCAGGCTGTGGTCGAGTTCGATGACGTTTCCAACCGCAGTCCCGCCCACAGAGGTGCTGATTGGCTCAGATTTGTTTGACACATTTCTTGCTGTTCAGGAAGCAGCGTGAATCTGTCCGGCTGGCCTTCACAACATGTCGTTCCTTTCCTCTTCACATTCCTCCTCCTTGTTCTCGTCTCACTTGCCTTTTTCTCATAGAAGGTGCTGGGACTCTTATCTGTGTGTGTGTGTTTCCTGTAGCCTGTGTACATGTACGCAGCAAACCCAGTCTTAAGCCAAACAGTTGCACTAGGAGTTTTTGCTTTATGTTACTAATTATGTTTGTGTTGATGCTGCTTCACTGTCAGAATGAAAACTAAATCTCAACAAACGTATCGTGAGTGAAGAACATTTTAAAAATTATCAAACTGTGTGTGTGTTTTCCAGGAGGCCCACAAAATGGTCAGAGAAGCCAACGTCAAACAGGCAAATGCTGAAAAACAACTGAAAGAAGCGCTGGGCAAGGTGACAACACTGAACATACACGAACACACACTGCAAATGTTCCTCTCAAGCCAGAGCTCATGTTAAGTTTTATCAAACAACGTCTCAGATTCACTTATAGGAAGTTAATCTACGACTACAAACACTCAGAGGGATTTAATGAAGCCTTCTACACTGACTTTCAGAAAGGAGATGGAGAGTGTGACATTGCTGTTTTACGGCACTCAGGAAAACCACAATATGCCATCATAGTAACCCACTTTGCGGCTCTGACAGTTGCTGTTTGGAGTCTTAAGCACCATTCAGACGGGATTAACATTACAGGGCGAGGTGGAGGATGACATAGTCACTGTGCTCCACGATAATTTAACTCATCGTTCCGGACGGCATTTTAACCATTGGGAAATTATAGGATCATTCAGCAGGACAAAAGCCTCCACAGGGGGGTGCTGGAGAGTTGATGGGCAGGCAAAGATACTGCAAGAGGTGAATTTGAGTCAAAAATTACACTCCTGAAACACATATTGATATCACTCAGTGTGACTTAGACTTCCCGAGGATCTCATTATCTCTTAGAAATCATAGAAAAAAGGCACTTCAGAATTTGCCTGAGAATCATCACATTTTACACTTTTCTTCAGTATCAAAGTGATCCAGTGATAGTTGTCTGTGCATCCATGGATACACTGCAAACAGGAAGTGCTAATATCTAATTCGGCATACTTTTAATGCCAAAATGTAAACAAATATAGGCTAAAAAAACGTCTTTGAAGAGAATAGCAGTACCTACCTGTAGCTGACATCAACGTTACAACAGCACATTTGATTTTACAGCCTTTACAGGGTGTTGCTCTCCTGATGGTTTGAATCTTTTCTGTCGTCATGTTGGTTCCCAACAAGGTCTATATGTTGGTGTTGGCATGTTTCAATCTATCAGATCAGCAGCAATATTTTTGTCTCCAGATTGACGTCCTCCAGGCGGAGGTCCAGGCCCTGAAGACACTGGTGCTCTCCTCCCCCACCTCCCCCCTGGGCGAACTCCCCTCTGCAGGAGCGGGCGGGGCGAAGACTCCCTTCAGGAAGGGCCACAGCAGGAACAAGAGCACCTCCTCCGCCATCCTGGGGTCGCAGCCCGACCCGTCGGCCACGCAGCCCATCGTACGGGAGTGTAGAGAGGTAGCAGCCTACAGAACTTTATTTAACACCAGATAATAATACTGGTAATACTCTGTGTGTGGATCCACAGGTCCGAAAGGTGTTTGAGTGATTCATTATAAATCAGAACCTGCACCTCCTGTTAACCTCTTGCGTCAGGCATCAATGCAGCTTCACTGTATGATGCTAACCTGTGTGGTTGTTGTAGGTGGACAGTCAGCTGTTCAGCGACTTCAAGGCGTGGAAGGAGGAGCCGACGCTGGACCGGGGCTGCTGCTTCCTGGAGAGAGTTTACCGTGAGGACATCTACCCCTGCCTCACCTTCAGCAAGAGCGAGGTACAGAGTTTCTGCACCAACGTAACATATCTGGCATATATCTACATATATCTCTATACAGTATAATATTCAGGATGAAGGGGCTTCTGTGCAGCAGGCAAACAGGAGTTTCATATATGCTAACGTTTCTTTGGGAAGGGGACTTCTATGCATTTCTCACCTGTACAACTAACTGTGTATAGTCCTGGTTAGTGTTGTCCAAGAGGAAGAGAGTAGGGTCCTCAGACGTGAGATCCCACAAAAGTATAAAAGCACGTAGGCTACTACTTTTCCAGTTAATTTAACCCCCTTTCGCTCAGAATGGGAGGGTAGCAGCGTCAACAAAAATCTTCTCTAAGTGAAATAAGTGGATTTCTTTTGTTCCCTCCACACACAGGGGACTTTGATACTAAAATGTCTGTAACTTTGGAAGAAACCAGCCTCAGATCAGCTGCAGATAATACATTTTTGCACAGAACAGGAAGTGTGGATTTTGTCGCCCATCACTTAACACTGAAAACACAGGGATCTTTTAATGTCCATCATAAACGGGAAGATTGATTACAGAAAATATAACCTGTTTCATAAACAGGAGGAATGATTACAGCAAATATGTACATATTGGGTACCTGGTTATTATTTAGACAGGCTTGAAAAGTTGTGAACCTGTCTTTTAATGTCCTCTGCTGACCCTCCACTGTCATTTAATGTCCTTCATCGTCCTGTCCTGTCCCTCAGCTGGGTTCGGCCATCTTGGAAGCCGTGGAGCAGAACACGCTCAGCGTGGAGCCGGTCGGTTTCCAGCCGCTGCCTGTGGTCAAAGCCTCGGCGGTGGAGTGTGGAGGACCAAAGTGAGACTGCGCACACACACACACACACACACACACACACACACACACACACACACACACTCTTTCTCCTCCTCATCAAGCTTTCACTCTTCATCATCATCTCTCCATCTTCCCCTCAATTTCCTCCTCTAGTGGGCGAAGGGCCGAGCTCATCACGTAAGTCTGACTCTCTGTGTCTCTCTCTCTCTCTCTGTCTCTCTCTCTGTCTCTCTCTCTGTCTCTCTCTCTGTCTCTCTCTCTCTCTCTGTCTCTGTCTCTCTCTCTCTCTGTCTCTCTCTCTCTCTCTCTCTCTCTCTCT
>VMKM01003293.1:0-40770 GCA_008360985.2 Macquaria ambigua | reverse complement strand
TGAGTGTACTCAGTAACAGTGTGAGTGTACTCAGTAACAGTGTGAGTGTACTCAGTAACAGCGTGTGAGTGTACTCAGTAACAGTGTGTGAGTGTACTCAGTAACGGTGTGTGAGTGTACTCAGTAACAGTGTGTGAGTGTACTCAGTAACAGTGTGAGTGTACTCAGTAACAGCGTGAGTGTGCTCAGTAACAGAGTGTGAGTGTACTCAGTAACAGTGTGTGAGTGTACTCAGTAACAGTGTGTGAGTGTACTCAGTAACAGTGTGAGTGTACTCAGTAACAGTGTGTGAGTGTACTCAGTAACAGTGTGAGTGTACTCAGTAACAGTGTGAGAGTGTACTCAGTAACAGCGTGAGTGTACTCAGTAAAGTGTAGTGTTGAGTATTACAGCAGTAAATGTTCTATCTGATCTCATCAGATGATTCTTCCTCATCATTCATGGAAAAGCAGGATTTTACTGTTGGAGCTCATTTTCAACTAGTTTGTATCTAATGATTCATCTGCTGATTCTTTTCTCCATTCATCCATTGATTGATTGATTGATTGATTGATCACAATGAGTGACACCTTCACAACCAACAGTCCAAACCTCAACATTATTAACAACATTAACATCATTCAAGGAAAAGCAGCAAAAATCACTTCAACCATTCATTTCCTGTCAATCAGCTGATTGATTAATGGACTGATTGATCAGCTGTACCTGTAGAAACTGCTGGAGTTTCATTTAGAGCTAAACATCAGATTTTATAAACTCTCATGTGTTTTGTGAGTAAACATGTTGATGTGTAAAGTAACTGCAGCTGTCAGATAAATGCAGTAAAAAGTGGAATATTTCCTCTGAGATGTGGTGGAGCAAGTACAAGTACCTGACGTGTACTTATTTGAGTGTACAGTAGTAGATGTATTTGGTTACATTCTAGCTCTGGAAGCTGATAGCAGTCAGATTAAATTACCAACAGAAACAGGTGTTTGTGATCAGTGATCAGTTTCCATTCAAACAGGTTTGAATGGAAACTGATTGCAGAGTGTAAACACATTGATCGGTTGTTGCTGAAAAGGTTTCTAACAGTATCTGCTGCTTCACTGAACCTGAACAGGAAACATCGCTGTCTGTTTCTTCTTCTACACTCGGATGGAAATGAACTCCTCTTTCACTTTTTTTTTCTTCTTCTGCAGATTGTTTTTTGTATCGAGTCTCACTTCCCAGAATCCCTCTGACTTCCTGGTAAAATCTCTGTAGCAACGTTAGACAGTGTGTGTGTGTGTGTGTGTGTGTGTGTGTTGAACCTGATTGGTCCCTGCGGGGGGATGTGGGTCACCACAGCAGCAGCAGACAGAAACACATACAGACAACAACAAACTACAGTCAGCATGGAAACAACAACCAGAGAGAGGAAACACACACCGAGTCTGATTGTAGTTCTATTAACACCTTCAAACCACCTTAAACCTCCCAGGTCCCGTTTAAGGTGGAATTATGACTGAAACAGAAACTTTATTAGGTAAAAATAAAATCTGAATTTGATCCTTTAAAGCTGCAATAGTTGGTGTTTTTGGCCACTTGGTGGCAGCAGAAACAAACACAGTAACATATAATCAGCTTTCAGAGCAACATGATCCTTCATGTGGAGCGCTGTCAGTGTCCAGTCTCTCTGTCAGCTCTGTGTTTGTCTCTTTAGCTGCTAAACGCTCCTCTATGTTCACAGCTCGTCTCTGAGCGTCTGCTGCTGAGCAGGAAGTGTTCAGAGGCTTTTTACAGATTTTATTCTGAAAGCGATGCTCTGAGAGGAACCAGAACAGATAAACAAGGAGCTGAAACTCAATATGAAGATTCAGCTGATCGTTCAGAGACACCAACACTCTGTCAGCTCCACAGACTGTATATAAAGATGGCCGACACATCTCCTCTTCCTCCCACTGTACATAAATGAAGCCAAAATATCCAGGATACAGGAGCTGCCATCTTGTTCTGGTGCCAGAGTCTGCGCAGTAGTGATCGAGGTCCCATCTATACACCCGCCTGAGCCAATCACAGCACACTCACAGCTGTCAATCATGATGCCACACCCCCTTTTTATGGCATCAAATAACTAATTAAAACCAAACTGATCAGAAAAACGAACACTTGAACAAACATCAGCGTGATAAGAACTACCTAAAATGACAGAAACCATCTTTGGGAACATTTATTTGACGTGTACTTTGATTTTTCAGTTTGGCCCATGTCCCATCTGCTAACATGGAGGGGGCGGGGCTTATGACCTATACTGCAGCCAGCCACCAGGGGGCGATCCAGATGTTCTGGCTTCACTTTTGGGGAGCTGTCATGTTGTCCATCTTTATATACAGTCTGTGGTCAGCTCAGACACTGTTAGTATAAAAACAGACGTTCCAGCTGCTTTAAGTAAAGTGCTGGAAAGTACATTTTAATCAAGTACAATCTTGAGGTACTTGTACTTGATTATTTCCATTTTATGCAACTTTATACTTCTACTTCACAACATTTCAGAGAGAAATATTGTACTTTTCACTTCACTACGTTTATTTAAAAGCTTTAGTTACTTTACAGATGAAGATTTAACAAACAGAACATGTGATCAGTTTATAAAATATGATCCAGTGTTACAGATTAAAGTACAGAAAATATATGAAGTAGTCAAATTCGCTCCACTTTCACCAATGACGTTAAAGTACCTTTGACATGTTAAACCATCAATAATAATGATCCAATAATATAACAGTAAAACACTGACAGTATGAGTACTTTTACTGTAAGTACATTTTGTTGCTAATACTTGTTTTGGAGTGTTTTTACACTGCAGTACAGACCTGAGGGGGGCAGTAAAGAGCCGTGAGTCCTGAGCTCTGCGGGGATTTAAAGAGCAGAAGAAGAAGCTGGTCCGGTCCATGTGAGCGGGTCAGCATGGCTCCACCAGGAGGGAAGATAAACCGACCGAAAACTGTAAGAAACTCGCTTTTATAGGAACGACGTGGAGGAGACAGGACAGGAAGGCTTTTACCAGAGCTAACTGATACACAGCCGGACAGCTAGCAGCTAGCATGGACTGCTAACGTAAACACTGTTACTTCACTAGCTAACATAGCTAGCTAGCTTGTTTTTCCTGTTGTCATTTATTTACAGGTTTCAAGATATTTTACAGCCCTTGTATGCTGTCTTTTAGATATAGTTTTTATTCGGACAGTCATGAGCTCGGTACATTTACGACAAACTCGAGGCTTGTTTTTCCATTTTATGCCACTTCATACTTCTACTGCACCACATCTCAGAGGAAATATTGTACTTCTTACTGCACTACATTTATCTGACAGCTTTACTTTATCCTCCCCTGAAAACCACGTATCTCCAGATGTTTGTGTTGAACTGAAGTTGAGTTGTTGAGTTATTTTATGTGTTGAGAAAATCCTCCTGCTTCTTACCAGGATATAAAGGAGTTCAAATGAGCTCAACCTGAAACATCTACAGCAGGAAAATGAAACATCCACATTAATGCAGCAGGAATATTAATCCAGAAACGGCAGATAGAACAGGAACACACTGACAGAGACCTGTTTACTGCTACATACATATTTTTACTGCTTATACTCACATACTTTTACTTCAGTAAGGTTTTGAATGCAGGACTTTTACTTGTAGTGGAGTATTTCCACAGTGTGGTATTAGTACTGTAGTTTTACTGCAGTAAAGGATCTGAGTACTTCTCCACCTCTGGTCATTACACGCCAGTACACACAAGAAACATTGTGATGCAGTAGTTATATTCTGCTGTTATCAAATAGTGTCGAAAATAAAACTTTAATGTAAGAAAAAAGGTGTCTGAGGTTCCTGGAAGTGTTGTTATCCAACCGTCTGAAAGATGGTCACTGATTTATCTGTCAGAAAAACTGATGTTTTGACTTTAATGGCTTGAGTTTAATGAAGATACATGAGAGAGAGAGTTTCCTGTGTTCTCAGTCTGCCCTCTGCTGGGCTCATGGTCACATTGCAAGATGAAGTCTTGTTTTCTGGCTCTTAACTCTGTAGGTGATGTTGTTCTCCAGCGCAGCAGAAACGCTGTGAATGTGACCGTGACAGGAGGTTTAGGAGCTCAGAAATTCAGTTTTTCTGTGACAACCTGAAGCACAGCTGGGAACATGAATCTGTCTTGGTGTTTGAAATTATTTCGTTGTCGTCTTGCAGGAGCTGGGTAAGAATCTGTTCAAGCGGCGGCGAGTTCTGAGCAAAGAGAAGAAGAAGAGACATCAGATAGTCGGAGCTGTGATCGATCAGGGTCTCATCACCGTCCATCACCTGAAGAAGAGAAAGTCAGTGATCAACGACTCCTGCCAGACTTAATATTCTGTTTTGATATTTTAGAGCAGAGTAAAGTCAAATACGTCGTGTTTCTGTCTGACTTTGTATTTTGTTTCAGGTCGAGCCCGAGAGCGAACATCACTCTGTCCGGGAAGAAGAAACGAAAGCTGCTCAAACAGCTGCAGCACATGCAGCAGGAGAAGGCCGGAATGGAAGGTAAACAATGACACTAAACTGTTGACAGGTCTTAAAACAACACTCGCATGTCAGTGTGTTCATGTAAAGAGTTGTTGGTCGCTGTAATCAATCTTTAAAACTTACAGCCTCTTTAGGACCAAATCCCCTCTTTGTGTGTCCTTGCCTACATCCTGAAGGTTTGTTGCCAGGACAAAACACTGGCAATAAACTGAACACCACAACCAGGACAAAAATAACCCATTTAAGTCTTGTTTTAAGACAGACTTGGAAAAATGAGAAACCATTCTTAAAGAGAATCAGGATCAGAAAAACTCTTATTTCGTTTGTCTTTGAATTGGCTCACATGCAAGTTAAAACACACCATCTTAGTTTAGCATGTTAGCATGCTAACATTAGCTAGTTAGCAGTAAACAGAGTACAGCTGAGGCTGATGGGAATGTCATTAGTTCTGCAGGTATTTGGTCATAAACCAAAGTGTTGGACACAATAAAGTTTTGACCTGATGATACAAAATTTGAGTTGAAAGTTGAACCAAATTTAGTAGTTGAGATGTTTCAGTCTGGATTAAAGTGGAGGACAGACAGACGAAAGAAGATAAAACATTGGTTTGTTTCGCTTCATGATGATGTCTCAGTTTTTCAGAATCATTAAAACTCTAAAATGTTTCCTCTGTTGTCGTCTTGCTCCTCAGCTGAAGCGGCGGCAGCAGCAGCACCACCGAAGAAGAAACAGGACTCATCACCTGCTCCAACCAAGAAGAAGAAGAAGAAGAGACCAGCTGGATCGCAGGAGGACGTAGAGATGGCAGACGCTGAATGAAGGGACGGCAGAAGGACCTGTTGTCTCTCAGGTGTCGGGCAGCGTCCCACCTTTCACCTGAACAGACGAGTTTATCTTCGAACTGAACTCTGAAATACGATCGAGTGGTTTCTCTGAACCAACGTGAAGTTTAATCATAGTTTGTATCCAGAGGGACATCAACATGTCTGCAGCTGTTTGAGTCGGACAAGGTGTGTTTTTATGAAAAGATGCTGGAAGGATACAGGAAGCTATGGAAGACCATTAACGCCAAGAAAACTAAAGACTCATATTAAGTTAAAATTATGAGTCAAGACTAAGTGAAATGATCAATTTATCAAGTCAAAATTATCAGTTGGGACGTCAAAACTTTGACTTAAACATCAGATTTACTAAATCAAACTTGTGAGACAGTAAGTCAAAATGTTTACTGATTTCATAGATCAAAGTTATGAGAAACTAAATCAAATCAAGTTTTACTTTTGACTTAGTAAATGTAATAATTTTGAAATATGTCAAAACACGTCTTTTTATACCAAAGTTATGAGATACTAAGTGAAGATTTTTGACTTCTTCATAACTATCTCATAATTTTTATTTAATTAATCTAATAAGTTTGACTTAAGTCAAAATTATAACATACAGCTGATAATTTTGACTCTGTATATAATTCTTACTTGGTCAAAGACTTGACTTACCATCTCACCTTTGATTTTGTACCTTTTTATCTGTTAATGTGGACTAACCAAAGGTATTTTTAGTTTTGTCATTTCTTACAGTTCATTTTTTCTTTTCCAGGCAGACAGAAATGAGCCTCCATAGATTCACGTCTGAATAACACTTTATGTGAATGTCGTCACTCTGCTGTTTTCAAAGGCTTTGTTTAGATCGCAGGTCCTTCAAATGTGTAAAAAATGATAATTTAGAGTGAAGGTAGGTGTACCACATTCATCAGCTGTTTTATTAAACTGTTCATTACTGGGAATATTTAACTTCTGCTGTTCTTTGTTTCACTCTGACCGTGAGAGAGAAAGAGAGAGAGAGAGGATCATATATCATAACATAATGAATTTAATTATGACTTGGTTATGAACTGTTGATTTACAGCGTTGTCAAAATTATGAATTTATATTATATCTATATTATAACAGTTTGACTTAAGTCATAATTATGTTATTTCAAGTTAAAATTTTGAATTGTAATATAAATGAGATAACTTAAATATGTCAAAATTGTTACATTAAGTGATAACATAGTGTCATTGATCTTATTATGTAAAACACTTGCCTTAAAACTTAATTATGTTACACAAGAATTATTCCTTGTCTTTTTTTAAATTATTAAATGTTTATCTGTTTTATCATGATTGTCTTTGCAGGAATAGATGGTCAGATTGTGGAAAACCCATTTCCACCAGGAAAAGAAAAAACCTGGTGAAAAGTAATAAAAATGCTTTTAAATCACAATTATGAGATACTTAATAGTAAATAAAAATTTTGATTTATAATAAATTTTGAGTCATAATTTGGATTTAAAATAATTATTTTGAAAAGTTAAGTAAATCATAATTTTGATTCAGTAAATCATTTTAATGTCTCATAATTTTGGCTTTTAAATGTTTTTTTAATGTAACATTTCATCTATTTTTTCTTCCATACATTTCAAACACGTTTGATGTTCAACATTTTGACTTAATATTTCATAATTTTAATTTAGTATTACATAACATTTAGTTTAGTTTCTTGGCGTTAATGAGCTTCCATATGCTCCACACATGTAGAGGTTTTATAAAGTAAAACTATTTATCTCTGAGATCTAATAATCTTTTTACAAATGTCTCCTCAGCTGCTGAAGAAGTGCTTTTCTTTCAAATGTATTGTTCATGTTCAGTCTCTTCAATTATTGATGAGCGTGCCTGTAATTACTGATATAAAAAACTGAGGTTTTTAAAAGGAAAGAAGGAGCTTTTTATTCGCATATAAATATAAATTTATGAAGCCAGTTAGTAGTGATGATACACCAGCGTGTTGCCGACAGATTCTGGGATGCAGGCTCCATCCCTCCCCCCTACCAACCAGAGGACAAAGACTAAAATGGGTCAGACTCTGGAGAGAAGCAGATCCTCCGCACCAGCCATCATGTAATGTAGATCATCCTCCCGGAGACAGAAACAGGATGCTGCTGACGGGATTTACGGCATTTTCACAACATGTCGCCGGTTTGATTCACGGAATTTAGCGGTCGGTGGTGACAGATGGTTATTATTGGACATTTAAAGGAGAAAACACACGAATTTCTTTATCGTGCCACCAGTTTTTCATCAACATGTCCTCCGTCAACATGATGGGTGAAGCGTCTCACTGGGACTGAACTGGTTTGACTGGGATCGCTGCTGCTGGTGCTGCTGGCGGGCTTTCCAGTCCGACACCGACTTCTCAGGCTGTTGACCGACCGACGGATGGATGATGGATGCCGCGCCGAGTTAATCTGTGTCCTGAATCTGTGTGAAAATAAAGGTACAACCGTGAAGCTGCGGAGGGCAAATAAAAATTCAGCAGAATTGCTTTGTGTCCCAGTTTGAGCTACGAGATCCAGTAACATTAGCATAATTAAAACCAGCACAGAGACGTGTTAGTGGGCAGGAACATAATAACCCTCAAGAACAGCTACACAAACACTAACCTCAGCTGTCTGTTAAGAAGCTTTAAAGAGACTCTGGATATGTTTTACTGCGGTGTGTAACAATTAGCTTATTTACTTTGCTATATAGCCTTTAAGCTAGCAGCTCTCATCTTCAGACTTGGTGCGCTGTGACGACACGCGAACCTTCAGAGCCTCGCTTTCAACCAAATAAATGTTTTTAAGTTCTTATTAGCAACAGACAGCTAGCTAGCTAACGCTGTAGTTAGATTAATGACTCAGACCTATTTCATAACTTATTTTAATCTGTCTCTTCTCTTCGTGCTCGGTTCAGTCTGAACCGAACCGAAGCATCTTTGCCCGCCGAAGTCGAGTCTTTACGGTTCTGTGCCTTCCAGCCGGACTTTGTTCGCCTTCAGTTCGCCTGTTGGGAAGATCAAAACTGACATGTTTCATCGATTTTCTGAAATCCAATTCTGAATAGAAGCTGAGGCAGAAGTGTTTAGACTTGTGGTGGAAGAATAATTCAGATCCATAAGTTAAAGAAGCAATACCACAATTTAAAAATACTCAATTACATTACATTATTTTAAGTAAAAGTAATGTAAGAATAATCAGCTAAATGTAGCCTACTTAAGAATCAAAAGTAAAATCACTCAGATTAGTCCTTTTCAGGGTAGTTACAAAAATGCATCATATTTTATAAAATGATTATATGTTTTTGAAATAAAAGTTCTATATTTCTCTCTGAAATGTGGTGGAGTAGAGGTGTAAATGTAGCATATATTGGAAATACTCAAGTACCTTATTTATTTTACACTTTTCTTCTTATTCTGTTTCATTATCTGCACTTTTAATTACCAGATTTTATGTAATTGTTTGCTGAATTGTTTTATTGTAGTTTTCCCATCCAAAGCACTTTGTAACGTAAAGTTTATTATTATTATTATTATTATTATTAATAGATGGAATCTAATTCCCTTAGATGGAATCTGCTCACATGAAGTTAATGATGTTTGTCTAATTAAAGCCCTCCTGTTTCAATACGAGGCTCCAGACCTGATCAAGGTGCAAACACACCTGGGTACTGACCTCACTGATAGTGGATCAGATAGCAGCACCTGTAAAGGTAATAAGGTGAAATAATGGCACCCTGTCCCTCACAGGAGACGGGGTAAAGTCCTGCTCTGTGGACTCTGGACCCAAAGATCCACTGAGCATCTGATGGAGGACTGTTCACACTGTCGGCCTGGTGAGTTTCTGATCCAAATACAACATGTTTGGGGTTTTTATCTGAAAGCTGAAGATAAATTAATGTGTCCATCGATAAAACCCCGACTGACCTCATTCACTTTCAGTAAAAATCTAAAAATGGAAGCTGCTTCCCTTTGGATCCTGAAGCAGTAGCTTCCATTTTTAGATTTCTATTTTTTCCTCCACAGATTGATTTCTAATTTAGTTTTCTTTTTGTTCTGTTGTTGTCAGCTGAGACAGATCTGGGACTCGGGGACGCTGTAGTGTCACATACAGTAGAAGCTGTCACTGAGTCGAACTGATAAAACCCAACAAAGTGTTCAGTCTGCATGTTGTTTGGTTTGGAAACTTGTATAAACTCATTTAAAGACGATGTGCAGGAGTCTGGAAACTTTCCCTGACAACCTCCTCTAATGTCGTAACGTGGCTTTAGATCTGTTGTTACGCAACGCCAGAGATTTGCTTTCATTTGCCATTGAGGAAATAATGATAATAATTCTCAATAATTCAGTATTTAATCGTCTGAATCGCCATTTAGTTTCACTTCTTTATTCAGTCTTATGTCTTATATATATTTATATTTGTTTTGCTGTAATCAATCAGCAGCAGGTGACGTTTCCATCCCACCAACAAATGTCTCTGAAGGAAATATATTGATTTAAGAGTTTTTATTTCTGTAAGTCGAATTACAACAGCTGCAAACGTCTCATCCACACACGTAATGTCTGTTTTCTGTCTATTCTTAATTCCACTTACAAAACTCTGTTTGGAAACAGCCATCAATGTCGTATCTGAGAAATCCTGATAATGAGTTCCTGACTTGTAAACAGTGTTCACATCAACATCGAGGTCATAAGTACAACAAGGAAACTCCGGTATTTACATTCAATAGTCTGATAGTAGGACGTAGGCACCTGTTAGCTAACATGTTAGCCACAACAACTTTATAATCTGATAATATGCCAGATATTGTGTTAACAGCTTCTTCTGCTGCCCTGAAAAAATCCTGAATGCAGCAAATGGCGTTTATTCATTCAAACGTTTGTCGGATTCACCAAACTCTTGTTGTAAATCGCTCGTTTCAGCCTGATGAATGTCACCTGTTCATGAGGAGGTGAACGTTTGTGAGATCTGACACCTCCAGATGACTTTATGAAGCTGTTCTGCTGCTGTTTCTTTCATAAAAATGACCCCAAGAGTAAAAAGCTTCCAGCTCTGCTGCTGGAATCCAGTAAAGACACAGAACACATTTAATTTGAATTGTATTAGAAGACCTGAAGAAATTAGAAAAAATACTTCTTTCCTCGTTGTCTGTCTCACAACTGCTTACTTCAGTTGGCAACCAAACATCACATAAAAATGACACAGTTATAGTTATATGACACAGTTATAGTCTGTGCTGCTATCACCTTTTTAACGATATATATCCAGAACGTCCCGGTACGTAAAAAACAGTTAAAACACAACGAGAACCTGGTCCCAAAGTCTCACACGCTGCTGAAACATTGACATTATTAGAAGGACAGGTTGTTAGAGTACTGCAGTGGAAGTGGGTCAGATGTAATGTGTATTTGGGTGAACCGACTCTTTAAAGTCAGTGTTACCTCTGTGACCTCTCACCTTCAGTGGTCAGTAAATGATCTGCTTCCTGTTTGGCGTCCTGCAGAACATCTGTGTGGATCTCTGCTATCCTGCTGTGGACACTGAGGCCTTTCTGATCACAGAGTGTAGACCTGCTGCAGCCATGAGTCCTCTGCCGTCCCCCCGACCCTCGTGGATGCTCAGGCCGCTTGCCGCCGCCGTGCTGCTGCTGATGACATCACTTCCTGTGTCAGCTGTGGAACCAGAGACGTGTTTCTCCAGACAACACCAGAACGTTATTGTCAACGTCAGACTGGCCTTGAACAGACCGACGACGGCCATGGACGCTCGGGTGGTCCGGTCCGAGCGGGACTGTGTCCTCGCCTGCTGCTCCGAGGAAGTCAAGCCAGGTGAGACGAACTGATCTACAGGGTCATGACAAGTCTGGGTTCAAAGGTCAGAGACGTTTCACAAACCCTGCCGTAACCATAACGAGATGAGAACATCAAAACCAGCATCATGTAGCGTTGTAGACCACCAGCAGTGTCTCCACTTCTCCACAGTACAACACCAGTCTAATCCTAAACTTCTGCAGCACATTAAAAGCAGCCGTTAGTGAGGAGTAGATGGGTAACATACATTACATTTCTCTAAAAGACTCATTTATAGTAAAATGAAAAGGAAATCAATGAGCACCAGAGACACTGGGAAAGTTTCTTTAGTATCATCTCAGACCTTGTTCCCAAATGTTGTATCATCATGTAGCTAAATGATGCATAAAAACACTAATATTGTGTCACAATGATAAATGTCTCAAAACATGGAAGCTACACTTCCTTTAGCTTCGTCCCCGTAGGAGCCGAGAACCACGAGCCTCGAGGAACATTTTGGGATCCAGTCTATTCGTTTGAAAACACTCAAGTGGGTCAAAGAGAGATTCAGTGATGGGCTTTACTTAGAAATCTGCTTTCATCTCTACGAAGATCAAACAGACGTTTAAAAAGCTCCGGACCTCACCAGGTCAAACTAGGTCAGGTTATAAAATTAGACGGATATTTGACTAAAAAACAAATCAAAGAACGAGCACGATTGTGTTACTTCTTAACTAAACTGACTTTTCAGAGAGGAACCCGACAAAACACGGTTCAGCACAGAAAGGAACTAAGTACATTTACTGTAATATATTGTACTTTGTCCACCACATTTATTTGACAACAAGCAGATTAAGATTTTACATCCAAAACATGTTGTGTTTCTAAAGGTGCCAAATGCAACATGGCCGTGTTCAACGCCAACAAACACGCCGGTGATGATAACTGCTTCCTGTTCCACTGTCAGACAGAGCAGGACTGTCCTTTAATGAAGGCTCAGGACGGCATCAACACCTACGACATCTACAAAGGTAAATTCACCTGAGTTCCATCTAAACTTATGCTAATAAATTATTTTTATTATTATTATTTTTATAATTATAAGGGTCAGTTCACCCCAATCATCCTCACCGCGCAGATTTATTTGGTGAGGTTTCATGATACTGATCAATACGACTTCTGCCCTCAGCTCAGTGCAGTGGAGGTGGATCCAGTGTGGTTCGGTCAGGATCGATGGATGGGCGTAGCATGTTAGCATCAACTGCTTTATCAGCTGATAATATGTCAGAGGCTGTGTTGTGAGGTTCAGCTGCCCCCTACTGGCCAGAAAACAGTAATGCATTGTCTTCTTTCCTGCACAGGTGTGATCCATCCAACCACAATGAGACCTGTGGCCATGACGACCACCACAGAACAGACCACCACCACCACCACCCTGGCCCCAACTACACCAACAACCACACAACCCACCACTACTACAACCACCACACAAAGTACAACAACACCACCAACCACCACCACAACCTCTGCCCCAACCACAACACCAACCACCACCACCACCACCACGCAGGCTCCCGCTACCACAACAGCACCTCCACCCATCATCATCATCGCCACGGTAACTCCAGCACCCACCACCACCACAACTACAACTACAGAAGCTTCTACTACAACCACCACCATCGCTACGACAAAAAAGCCAAACAAAACCAGCAAAAAGCAAAATAAAACATCCAAGAAAGCAAAGCCTCATCCTGTCAGCACCACCACCACCGCCCCGCCCACTCAGAGCTCCACCACATCACTTCCTGTTGTAACAGCCAGTAAAGAGGCTGCACCAAGAACTACTGACCAACCACAGCCCAACACTGAAACTACCACCACTACAACTACTACTCCTCTTCCACCTACTACAACTACAACTACTCCTACCACTACTACTATTACTTTTCTTCCCACTACTACCACCACTACAACTACTACTACAACCACCACTGACTCGTCCACCACGAGGACGACTCCAGCAGCAAGTCTGGTCATTGTCCCCAAAGGCGGCCTCCAGTCTGACCACGCCGTCCAGTCCGACCATACCCTCCAGTCCGACCACGCCCTCCAGTCCGACCATACCCTCCAGTCCGACCACGCCCTCCAGTCCGACCATACCCTCCAGTCCGACCACGCCCTCCAGTCCGACCACGCCGTCCAGTCCGACCATACCCTCCAGTCCGACCATACCCTCCAGTCCGACCACGCCCTCCAGTCCGACCATACCCTCCAGTCCGACCACGCCCTCCAGTCCGACCACGCCCTCCAGTCCGACCACACCCTCCAGTCCGACCACGCCGTCCAGTCCGACCATTCCCTCCAGTCTGACCACGCCGTCCAGTCCGACCACGCCGTCCAGTCCGACCACGCCGTCCAGTCTGACCACGCCCTCCAGTCTGACCACGCGGTCCAGTCTGACCATACCGTCCAGTCCGACCACGCCGTCCAGTCCGACCACGCCCTCCAGTCCGACCACGCCGTCCAGTCCGACCACGCCCTCCAGTCTGACCATGCTCTCCAGTCCGACCACGCCCTCCAGTCTGACCATGCTCTCCAGTCTGACCACGCCCTCCAGAACTCGAGCGTCAGCCGGGGGAACACGGTAGCGGGGCGGGGGGTGGTGAAGAGCGGCGTGGTGGCGTTCATGGTGCTGGGGCTCGCCGTGCTCACGCTGGCTCTGGCCGTCGGCGGCCGCAAGGCGTTGGAGTCCTTCGACAGACGCCATTACACAAGACTGGAGCTCAATGACCTGCACTATGAGGTGTGAGGAAGGAAAAAACTCTTCACAGGTGACGGAAGCTCAGAAGGACATTTAGCAAGACTTTAAATGAGTTCATTAAGATCGTTAACGTTCATCTGATAACATTTTAATTTCAAAACAGCACAAAGTTACAAATAATGTAATGTCTACGTCACTATGTTAAAGAGGCGTTATACCGTGGCCGTGGAGAATACTCGATTCTGATTGGCCATTGATTATGCATTATTTTGAAATGACCACACAGCAGTGTGCTCAGTTTATTTTTTATTTTATATTAGCCCCAAAATATGAGTAAACAGGTCTGTGACAAGTGGCTGTGGTATAAGAAGGATAATGCACTCAGACCTGTGCGGTTATGAAAGATAATGAACTGTGAGAGGCACCAATATGTAATTTTATATCGAGGTATCGAGATATATTGTGATACAGTAAATTTAAGAGCAACAGACAGGGATACTGTAACTTTTACTCCAGAAAATGCGACACATGACAAATCAAGAAACATCATCACAATGATGCAAAAATGATTATATGAAAATCAAATATTACCATAAATCTGCCCTGACTATTGATTTGAAGCGATGCCTGGAAAGGATTAAAGGGAGAACTACCAGAGTTTAAATCTCTGATGGTTGACAAGCGTACATCGTCTCACCACGTTAATCATCTTATTACCCTTCATTTTTAATAATAGAAGGGTTTGCCACGTGTGATCACTTGTGTGAGCCTCGTCTGGCTCTGTTGGAAACACAAAGTTTTAAAGAGTTTAGCCTGTTTGACTTTATCACCAGAAATCTGACTTTTTTCATAATTATGACTTTTGGACAGAGCTGCAGACTTGAGACTCGATGAATATTGAAAAATGCTCCACTGAATGTAATTTTGCCTTTTGGAGCTCAAACTGTCTGAATAATTAATAACAGTGATGTTCGCAGCGTCTCCATAATCTGAAGAGAAAATTCAGATTAAAGAAATCAGACGGTCTACATGCAGAATTTGTAATAAAAATATCTAATAACATGTTTTTGTATAAATACAGCTTAATGATAAATGATCTAAACTGCTGAAGTTCCAGTAACACACCTGTCACCTGTGTGTAACGGTTCATACGTCTACACAACCAGGACACTGAGCTTCATAATCCTCCAGATAATTCTGAATTGTCTTTCAGGGCTTTGGATTCACTTCATGACACAAATCTGTGTCTGAACTAATCTTTGTAATATTGATAACAGATTACAAAAGTCAGAGTCACACTGAGCACTGAGAGACCAGAAAAACTTGCTTTTTGACTTGTAAGACACGTCTCAAAGACTTGACACTTGGACTTGGTTCAAAAGACCAATAAACAGCTCTGCTTTTGGAGTTTTAATCTCATTCTGACTTTATTTATTTCACTTAAAGCTGAGTAACGGCCAAAAACTTTGTCAGAATTTACAGTTTAATCTTTAAATTTTGATTTTATAATCTCTGATTTTTTTTTTCAAAATTTGAACCGTAATCTGAGAATTTTGATTTTTTTTCTCCTAAATCTTTTCTGAGCCTCTGAAAATCCTGAAAGGTTATATATTTTTATTATTTGCACACATTGATATATTGTTCACACAAGATTTAAAAAAAAAAATCATCTTCCAGGATTTCTAATCCGTATAATTCAATCTAAGAATCAAAGACTTTTCTTAGACTTTTCTCATCATTTAGACTTTTGTCTCAGAATTATGTCATTTGTCATTTTTGTCCTCACAAGTCAGACTTTTACTCAAACTCTCATGTTAATTTTTTTAGTCTATGGCAGCTTGTTGCTGCCACCATGACAAGAGAATATTTGCTCAGTTTCTTGTTATAACATGAAAAGTCTTTACATCATTACAAAATATTTTTAATTTATTATAACATATTTTCTCATTACTTGATACCAGATTATTCTGCATGAACAAACAACAAATCACTTTATCTTGTTATAAGACAAAATGTCCCCATTATTACACAAAATCAGTGTTTCTCATTAAAACAAGAAACTTTGTTGTTGTTATGCGAGAAACTACCATACGTTGTTAAAATGAGGATATGATTCAGACGATGCCTAAACAAGAAAATAATAATGAGAAAAGTTTCTTGTTTTAATGAAAAATGAGATACTTTGATTTTGTGTAATAACGAGTAAGTTTCATGATATAACTGATAAAATAGTTGCAAAAACAAAATAATGTATTCATTAATAAAAAAATGTCATAATAACATGAAAATATCTTGTTATAACGTGAGAAGGATCTCAGTTAAACTGAACGAAACTTTTCATGTTATAATAAAAATCTTTTGTTTTCGTCATGTTGGCAGCAACATGCTTCCGTAGAAGTCTGACTTTTTCCTCAAAACTCTGACTTTTCTCATAATTCTGACTTTATGGTTTAATCACACTTTAATGTGCTTCAAAGCTGAGGATGGGCCAGAGAGTGAGTTCAGGAAGTCTTCATGATCCGTTTCTTTAGTTCTCGTCTTGTTGACTGTGGAGGAACACAAAGAACAAACAGCAATATTTTTATTCCCTGAATCTCAGGAAGCCTCTGAAGTCGAGCTACTGTAGAGAAGCACTGGGTGGTACGAGCGGACACAGATATACTGTATGTACATTTGGCCTTGTGGTGTCGAGGCCTTCTTCGCCATGGGGTGAATTAACCCTTTGTGTATAAGAAGTACACCTGCATGTCTTTTTACTTCCACATGCTTCAGCCATACGAGCCTGTGGCTGCTTCTTAAATCACCAACTCACTCTAGATGTCGGACTCACTCTCTCACTGTGTTGTTTTTGTATTTTGTCCACATTTTTCTTGTTTCACGTGTGGATAAAGATTTAAACGATGGATGCAATTCTTTGAAAATTGATGCACTATTGTATCCTGTGTTTTTGATAAATATGATATGCTTCTTTTTAAATATTAGATTGTTTTTCATAGGTAAGAATACACCAGCCACGCACTATTTTCCTATAATAAGTACATTTGTATTGGATGTCAGTGTATGGGGGTGGTGAACTGACGCTGCTGCAGCGTCAGTTCACCACCAGGTGGCAGCAGCAGCCTGATGAACCTCCTGCAGACACTGAACTGAAAACGCCTGAAGCTGCACTGTTGACTTGTTTTCACTCTTATTGCTTTGATTTTTACAGTGTCTAATTATTAATTAATTAATTAATTACATGGATGGAAATAGTTTGGTCTTGTTTTGTGAAGTGATGCTTTTGCATAAGTTTGGAATTTGATGTTTTGTTCTTGTAAGGATTAAAAAAATGTGATTTTGGACCGTGTTGTTGTTGTTTTACTGAGTTGTGAGGTTCAGTTTATTTCAGCCACATGAACGTGTTGGTTTGATAAAAGAGCGAGTTCTGATCTCCAGATGGAAACAAACTTTGTTGTTTTGAGGAAACTTTTATCTTTTATAAAACTAGTTGGACAGACGGCGACTTCTTATTTATTTAAGTAAAGATTTATAAACTATAAAATGGTGGACAGAACTAATAAATTGATTTCAGGTTGGCTTCATTCACCTATGAAATATCTGATTAAAGCATTGATCAGTAGTAAGATGATTAGGGACCATGTAAAGAGAAAATAAGTTTGAGATTTTATTGTCAGAAGTCAGTACTTTTAATCAGAAGTATGACTTTTCTAAGTTGTGATTTTCTTATTCTGACTGTTTTCTCTAAACTTTGACTTTGTTTCAGTTTTAAAATTTTGACTTTACTGTTTTTCAGACGATTATAGCGATCTGAAAAGAAAACGATCAGACTTTGATTTAAAAAGTTATAACTGAGGAAAACAGCTTAATACATTTTTCATAATGTATTCTGACTTCATCTCGACATGAGACAACTGACATCTGACTACTTTTTGACGTCATTCAAAACTTGGACTTTTTGTTTTTGGAGACGTTTTAAAAAGACTAAGGATTTCTGGATTTCACTGGACTTTGAGTTTCTGGTTGTTATTACAGACTTTTCTCTCAGAGTGTTTTCTAAAACAGGAAAAGAGATCATATCTCTCCAATATTAGCTTCTCTACACTGGCTCCCTGTAAAATCCAGAATAGAATTTAAAATCCTTCTCCTCACCTTCAAAGCCCTAAATGGTCAGGCACCATCATATCTTAAAGAGCTCATAGTACCCTGTTACCCCACTAGAGCACTGCGCTCCCAGAATGCAGGGTTCCTTGTGGTTCCTAGAGTCTCTAAAAGTAGAATGGGAGCCAGAGTCTTCAGCTATCAGGCTCCTCTCCTGTGGAACCAGATCCCAGTTTGTGTACGGGAGGCGGACAACCTCCTCACATTTAAGAGTAGGCTTAAGACTTTCCTCTTTGATAAAGCTTATAGTAGGGCTGACTCAGGTGAGCCCTGAGCCACCCCTCAGTTATGCTGCTATAGGCCTAGACTGCCGGGAGACTTCCTATGATGCACTGAGCTCCTCTCTCCTCCTCTTCCTCTTCCTCTCCATCTGTACGCCCTCATATCCCATCAATGCTTGTTACTAATTCAACTTCTTCCCGTGGTTGTGTGCTTTCTCTCCCCTTTTTCTCTCCTTCTGTTGCTTTCTGCAGGTGTTTCTGCCTCCGGAGCTGTAGAGTCTGGATCTGTGGTTGCAGCCACCTGCTGCCCCCGTGCTCCTCCTCTGCACCCGCTGCTGCAGCTGCTGTTGCTATTATTATTAGTATTGCTGCTGTAATATTGCTCTTAGTATTGTTTCTGTTGGTGTTGACAGCCATGCCATTGCAGCGGCCATTGCGTTACATCTCTGTGTGAAACTGTATTGTGCTGCTGTATGTTCTCTTTCTTCCTGCTCTCTCTCTCCCCCTTCAACCCAACCGGTCGAGGCAGATGACCGCCCACCTAGAGCCTGGTTCTGGTTCTGCTCGAGGTTTCTACCTGTTAAAAGGGAGTTTTTCCTTGCCACTGTCTCCTGGTGCTGCTCATGGTGGGAACTGTTGGGTCTCTGTAAATATAAAGAGTCGGCTAGACCTGCTCTATATGGAAAAGTGCCCTGAGATAACTTTGTTATGATATTGAATTAAAAACTCCAAACTGCCATTAATGTAAAATACAGTAGAGATGTTTTTTGTTGTTTTTTAAATGTGGCATCTTTCACAGATCAACGTCTGCACACAGATGTTTGGTTTGGAGCCCAGATCAGAATAAAATGCTGACAATGAATTGACCTTTGTTTCAGAATTATGACCATTTTCTTCTGAATTTGGATTTAAAGTGGAATTGGAAGGAAAACCACTTTGTTCTCTAAATGAAATGTGTTAAATTCAGCTTTTATAACGTCAGTATTCTGACTTTTTATTTGAGAATTTATAGACTTAATTCACTGTAATCTGCAACTCTTTTTCTCTGAGGTTTCTGGGTAGAATCAGAATCTCCCATTTCAATTCAGACTTTCTCTCAAAGTGCTCCTGATAATCTGTAAATCTGGCTTCACGCTCAGAACTCGCTCAGATTTCTAACTTGTTTTTATAAAAAATATGGATTTAATCTGATGCTGACAGTTTTCTCTGAACTTTACCATTAACCTCAAATGAGTTTAGGAATGTATTTTAATTCGGCTCTCATGATCTTCTATATCCTGTATCAGGTGGACAACATGTGGAGTTTGACTTTGTTCTGCAGCCAGTGATCAATAATCTTTCTGTATCTGATTCCGACACCAGATTATCAGTAAAAAGGAAGAAACTAGAATTTATTTCCGTTCTAAGTGTTTGAGTGGATCCCCATCACGCGTCTGCCCTCTCTGTGATAAACTAGTCCCGCAGGAATGTGCGTGTACACGCTGAACTTCGGCTCGTGCAGCAGCTCGCTTCCTTTCTCTCCAGGAGGATTATTCTGGGATGTTCGCTTCTTCTTCTCCTGCAGCACCAGCTGAACGTGCAGACAGCGGGGCGTTTTCCGTGTTGTAACATTATCTTTGGCTTGAGAGCATGAAATCAGAACAACAATAGAAAGCAGCGGAGCCGAGGAGCGAGGTGGCGGTGGAGGCGGGGGGAGCGGCTTCCTCACAGCGGAAGGAGACGACGGATCTCCTGCAGGACAATGTGAGACACAGAGAGTTGATCCAACGCAGTTAGCAAGAAGCCAGTCAGCCAGGATGGAAGCGGGGATCATTTAACGCGCATCGTAGCTGCATTACAACCTGAATATTGTTGGAAACCCGCATTTGTGCCCGAGGAAGCGGCCGCAGCGATGGGAATCCTGCGCTGAGGAGAGAGCGGCGGCAGGGCCAAGAAACGGGAGGAAGATGGGTGTCGTGCTGCGGACTCTGTTGTTGTGTAGTTTTTGTTTTCTCATACGAGGTGAGTTTCTGAACAAACCCCCTTTCTGCTTTGTGTTTCGTTCACGTGGGATGTGTAGATGTGTGAAAGTGTTGTTAACAGAGCGGAGAAGCAGCTTTAATGGAGGATGTATGGATGTGTGTCCGGGCCAGGGCCCACACTCCGGGGCTAGATTTCTCCTGAGCGAAGCTAACGTTAGCCAGCCAGCTAGGCGTGCTTATCCGCCTGTTTGCTGCCGGAGCAGGAGGAGGATGAAACCACAAATAGCCTGTGTTAGCCAACTTAGCAGGAACACGTCCCACTGGACTCTCCACAGCCGTGCTAGCCTTCCCCGAGTCCAGGTTTTCAAGGTGGATTTGTTGTTTGCACCAAGTTTGCAGCGGCTGTTAGCTAGCTAACATTGGATTTAGTAACTTAAACAGGCGAGAATCAGGGAGTAGCTGCAGTTAGCACAACAGATGCTATGTAAGCAAGTCATCCAGCTAGCTGCCCACTAACGGACTGCACTTGGTTAAAGCTAACACGACAGCTAATCAATAATCTGAATGCTAACTCTTGGTGTGTAAATCAGCAGTAAGTACAGAAACCTGGACCACTTCATGTCTTCACGTTGTGCTGTGAAGCTAACAGCAGCTAGCTAACTCTGCACACAAAGCAGCATCAAACTCAAGTTCACCAGGAACCATCCAGCAGCTCTGTGCTGATCACAGATCGATTCATTGATTGATAATGATAAAGGTGAGACAGCGGCACACAGACCTGACACGCTGTAACATCAGCATGAAAACACGATAAAGACTAAAGCCTGTCAGAAAAACACTAAAGCTGACAGACGAGACACGTTCAAAACATCCAGATAATCAATAAAACTTCGGCTCCCTGAGCTTCCTAATAATTCTAATAACTACAGTTACTGTAAACCCACTGAAAGTCATTTGGTATCAGTTATACGTAAAATAGAGACCATGTTCTGTTGGTACACTTTAATGATTATTTTCATTATCAATTCATCTTCTGATATTTTCTGGATTGATAGTTTTGTCTCTAAAATGTCGACCAACAGTCCAAAGAGATAAAGTTTATAATGATATAAAAGCAAATCCTCACACTGGAGACACGTTTGACATGTTCAGCTTGAAAAGGGACTAAAACGATCAATAATCTTAATAATCAATTCCACATAACTGAGACTGAAACCCAGAGTCTTTTATTCACATCTGAACTGCAGGGAAACAAACCTCAACATATAATCCAGTTTCCATTAATGGACGTCTCAGTTTGTCTTTATTTCCTCTGTGGCTGCAAACCATTATTCCCATTATTGATCCATGTGCTGATTTGATTGATTAATCGTTTAATGTGCAAACATCAATAAAACGTCTTCTTTGTCTGACAACAGTCCAAACAGAGAAGAGTGCATATTTGGCATTTTTGCTTGAAAAATGACAGAAAAGATTAATTGATTAATCAGAATAGTTGATCGATAGACTAATCAATTATGCAACAAATTGTTTCAGCTGTAAACTTCATTATGCAGGAAACCTGTTAATTTATTCACATTAAACATGTTTAACAGAACATCAAGAGTAATAATCAATGACGGTCAGTTTGTTGTGCATTATGCAATAACTGATCATATTAATCAATAAAGTTTTATTATTAGTTGTAAACTACTTGTTGCTGAGCAGAATAATAATGATGAGTTGATTGACAGAAACTTCACAGATCAATGTCTCTCATAATGCTAAGTAGAGCTTCAGCGATTAATCGATTAATCATTTCAGTCATTTTTCAATCAGAAAAGTTGAACATTTTCTGTTTCAGTTGTTAAAATGAAGATTTGCTGCTGTTCTTTGTCTCACAGTAAATGAAGAGGGAAGCGATTTAAAGACGAAACTGACGAGCAGCTTTCACACGTTTCTGACATTTTATAGATTAATCGATAAGGAAACTAATGGTCAGGAGCAGCTGAGTTTCACACTGAATCAAACTCTCATTAATCACTTTTTAACATTTGTCTCTACAACAGTCCAGCTGGAAAACCTAAACATTAACATAAGTCCATCTGGGGCTTTGTGTGATCCAAGCCCTCGATGAGTGGACGCATGAGACCAACAGATGAAGATAATCATTTGTTAGCTAGTTAGTTGATAACGTGCTGAGCGGTCCTCCTGCCAGAGTCCAGGTTGTAAGCAGCCTGGCAGGACCTGTCGGGGGGGCTGATGTTGTGATTCAGTAAATATTAGGAAGTGAAAACAGCCGGAGCAGCGGGGCTCACGGAGACCTCCGCTCTGATCCCACGCTGGTCTGCAGCACTGGAGGTGTCAAATTGTGGGTTCGGCCGAGGGGATCGAGTCCAGCAGAGAGAGTCCAGCAGAGAGAGTCCAGCAGAGAGAGTCCAGCAGAGAGAGTCCAGCAGAGAGAGTCCAGCAGAGAGAGTCCAGCAGAGAGAGTCCAGCAGAGAGAGTCAACACGTGGTGTTAGCAGACTGACACTGTGTTTCCTGCTGAGTTGTTGAACACCAGATCAGTGTCAGATTATCGCTCCACTGATTTCTATCAGCTGTTATTTCCACTGATCACCTTTAATATGAGCAGAGGGTGCTGCACTGCGAGGCAGGTTTCTTTCTGTTGAATGTGTTAAAGACGAGCACAAAACCAAAAGACATCTGTAGAAAATCATCACTAAAGGAAGCTAATAATTATTCTCATTATCAATACATTTATCAAGTAGCTTTTCAATTGATTGTTTAGTTTAAAATATCAGGTGACGTCTTCAAACGTTTTGTCTGAGAAAAACAGAAGATCTGAGACAGCGGAGACACGGACACCAGACGATATTTGGTATTCTTCTGATCACAGAAATTGTTTCTGAAAACATTTCTGCTGATTGATCAATTATTCGACAGCACAGTGATCCTCACTGATGGACAAATAGAAACACGCAGCATAGTTTTATAAGTTTTATTTCTAAATAATTTAATATCAGAAATCACATTTCACTTCCTCCTAAACTAACATTAAGAGACGAGCGTCGTACAAAACAAACTCAAGGGCCACTTACTCGCTTTTCATTCTTCTGTCGAAATCAACTTTAAGCTAAAATTAAAGAAGTCCTCAGAATGATGTTTTCTGTGTAAGTGGACATTGAGCGGCGGTTGTTTTGTCAGCTGCTGTTTCCAAGGGGACGAGTCACTGTCAGCTGATCTCACCTGCAGGATAAACAGAGTATTTTTGTGTATTTTCTGCAGGATAAACAGAGTATTTTTGTGTATTTTCCGCAGTATTCTTGTGTATTTTCCGCAGTATAAACAGAGTATTTTTGTGTATTTTCCGCAGTATTAACAGAATATTTTTGTGTATTTTCAACAGAATATTTTTGTGTATTTTCCGCAGTATTAACAGAATATTTTTGTGTATTTTCCGCAGTATTAACAGAATATTTTTGTGTATTTTCCACAGTATTAACAGAATATTTTTGTGTATTTTCCACAGTATTAACAGAATATTTTTGTGTATTTTCCGCAGGATAAACAGAATATTTTTGTGTATTTTCCGCAGTATTAACAGAATATTTTTGTGTATTTTCCACAGTATTAACAGAATATTTTTGTGTATTTTCCGCAGTATTAACAGTATTTTTGTGTATTTTCCGCAGCATAAACAGTGTATATCTCTCCGTCTCTTCAGGAGTGCCGCTGCTGCTGTATGCGAACCGGCGGGACCTTCGGCTCGTGGACGCAGCACACGAGAAGGCCAACGCCACGGTGGTGGTGGGGGGGCTGGAGGACGCAGCTGCCGTGGACTACGTCTACTCCCAGGGCCTCATCTACTGGAGCGATGTGAGCGAGGAGGCCATCAAACGCACCGTCTTCAACCAGTCGGGGGCCAGCGCGGTCCAGACGGTGGTCCCGGGTCTGGCCTCCCCGGACGGACTGGCCTGTGATTGGTTAGGGAGTAAACTTTACTGGACGGACTCGGAGACCAATCGGATCGAGGTGGCGGAGCTGGACGGGTCTCTGAGGAAAGTTCTGTTCTGGCAGGAGCTGGACCAGCCGAGGGCCATCGCTCTGGATCCAGAACGAGGGTGAGTCTGACCCCTTCAGGGGCCTTCAGGTCCACAGCAGAGTGGCGATCAGAGCTGGGGGGGATCAGGAGTCTCTGGTGATCTCCGGTTCTCCTCAGTTTGAAGTAGATTCTTGATTCAGGGTCTAAAGAGCCTGTGTTTGTGTTTTCAGTCTAAATCAGTAATATGAAAGTTCACTGGCTGTGAGGGAACTGCTGCTGACTTCACTGACTCATCAGAGTCGGTGACTGAATGAGGACGTTTTTAAAATATTTGTGGAGCATTTTATGCCTTTTTTATTTTCTCTGAGTGACGGAGACGACTTGGTTCATGGTGGCTTCTTCATCAGCTTATTGAGACGGAGCAAAATCCACACAAACACTCTGCTGCAGAGAAGCTCACAAACAGAGCTCAGGAAAAAAGGAACAAACTACGCAGTCAGTGACTCAAAAGATTTTGAAGTGAACAAAGTGGTTCCTGATTTCACTTCTGTGTGAAAGGACGCAGCTGAAACTGTTATCATTTTTATATTTTGAAGAAGAATGAAATGATTGAAGTCGTGAGCTGACGTCAGAGCCAGGCTAGCTGTTTACCCTAGTTTCCAGTCTTTATGCTAAGCTAACCGGCTGGCTGTAGCCTATCTAATGCTCTGCAAGAAAGCGGATGAGCATATTTCCCAAAATCTATCCCTCTAACAGCAGCAGCAGGCAGCAGTGTAGAATCTGAGTAATCGTAGGTTCTGCTTCCAGATTTTCTTCTTCTGTTTCCTCTCACAGTGAACTGAATCACAGACAAGACGAGACATTTTGATGCGTCACTTTGGACCGATGACGGCCATTTTTACTATCTTCTGACATCTGACAGATCAAAAGGCCGAGTCGAGGGAATAATCAGCAGGTAGCTGCAGCTGCAGTTCAGTGACGGGGTCAGAAAAGAGGAAGAGAGACCCAGCTAGTTCCTAGGAAGTCTTGAACCTGTGTGTTTTCACAGCAAACACGCAGCTCGGTGTGTTTGTGTTCAAATCTCTGCAGGTCAGATCTGTGCGACTGAACGCAGAAGAAGAGTGTGAGTAAGCGAACGCAGCCCGAGGCTGTGACTCCTGAACAACAGCAGGAGGGCGTGTTGCTGCTCTTTGTTTGGAGCTCGTCCTGGATCAGATTGGGTTGCAGGGGGACGGAGCTGCTCTTCCAGCAGGCCGCCGTCCACTGAATCCTCCTCCTGGAAACCCAACAACAGCGCCAGTGTTGAGCTTTTCTCTCTGCTGAGAGGACGAGGAGGGACGAAGAGCAGTGTCTTCTATCAGAGAGAGAGTGTCCACCTGAACTGAGGGGAATCAGTGTTCAGGAGGCTGAAATCAACACTTATTTAGTGATAAAATGTTCTAAACTCAAAGGTCTCTTACTAGCTTTTGACTGTATCTCAGCTCCTTTTTCAGCAGCCTGCTCAGGTGTCATGTGACCTGAGCAGGCCGCACTGTTGGTGGATTTAAAGGCGTCACCGTGGACTCGAGAGGCAGTGTTCAGTGTTTTCTGACATTTTGGAGATCAATCAATTAATCGTTTGATAGAGAAATCAATTAGCAGATGAATCGATGATGGAAATGATTAGTTGGTGAAACTCACAGCGGGTGTTAAGATGAGCTTCATCGTTCGTATCACGTGAATTTGAATTCAATCAAACTTTCTTTTCTTGAAAAAGTGACACTAAATGAAACTGTTTAAATCCACCTGTTCACCAGACGACCTCAGTGTGTCTGTCTTTGACCACAGAGCAGCTTCACCTGCAGAGTGAGAGGAGAGTCAGTGAAGTTTATTTCAGACCTGATCGGAGGTCGCTCTGTAGTCAGTATCCTCCCTCACTCCTCCTCCTCCTGCCCTTCATCACCATGCTTCCTCCTCTCCCTCGGTGGATTAGGATGTAAATCCATTAGGACTCAGATAAAAGAGGCCTGTAATGTATTCATTAGTTTTATTTAAATGTGGGGCTGTCGCTCTGCCTCTCGCCATCTTTCTTCCTCTCCTCTCTTGGGTTTCTATTCATGGAAACTCTTCCTCCTCGGTGTTTGATCCCCCACAGTATCGCAGATAAAAGTCACACCGAGCCGCTCGCTCACACACACACACACACACACACCACTCTGTACACTGTATTCTCAACTGTTTAGTTGATTCTGTCTGACACACAAACAGTAAACCAGGTTATTAGAGCTGATTATTAATCTGCACATGTAGCCAGACATTTTTCTTCCATTGATGGACTTTATTGGTATTGATGAGATCAGTTTGGGACTCGGAGGAGGCGATGTTAACTTCATTAGACAGAAAGAGGTTTTCTGGATTTACAGAAACCTTATTAGATTTTTTCTGATGATTTAAAACCAGTTTTGTTGTTTTTGATTGTGAGAGCAGTTTCAAACCTCCACCCAGGTCTGACATTCTTATTTCTGTGCCTGAGATGTTTGTTGGGTACTTTTATTTTGAAGGTTCTGTGCTGGATGCGGGACCACCCAAGTGTCCAGCTCTCATTGGATAACAGATGGCCCGTCTTGTAGAGTTTCTGTAGCCCGACATTCGACTTCTTGCCGAGTTGTTTTTCCAAACGTTTGTCTCTTTGTTATTGGAGCACCTGATTGGCTACTGAAGTAGTGACATCACAGGCTGAAATAAAGTTGGTCAGTGATTTCGTGGCGAGCTCTTTGGGTCTCAACAGATCAATAAATACATCAGGATCAGTAAAGTTCAGGATGACATCACCAAAACTGTCCAATCAGTGAGTTACCTGCCAGTCCATGTGACTTCATGTTTACTCCTCCAGGGGGTGGGGAGGCTGCTGGTGGCGTACTGGATGGTGAAATAACCTTTTTAACTAGAATTACACTCAACTGCACACCTTACTGGCACCTGCACACCTGTATTCTCGAGCGTACTGTTTGTGTTGTTTGTGTTGTTCTTCGTGTCGTTGGATCATGTGACGTAAATAAATAATCTAGTTTGTAAGAAGTCAGTGTTAACGTGAATCAGACCTGAAATAAAAGACGACAGCCGATCTTTATTTGTTTTGAAGCAAACTCCAGGTGAGACGTGACATCAGTGTGACATGTTTCTGTGGCGTTTGAGTCCCGTCAGAGTTTCCAGATGCAGATTCATGAGTGTAACGCAGTCGCAGGATGAAGAGACGTGTTGGTTTGTTTTAACAGATTCTTTCAGTTTATCGGACACATTAACATGAGCTGCCATCAAGAGACAAGACACACAGCAACATACGAGGAGACGTGTTGAACACAGCTGTGATCACACTCCTGTTCAGATCTGCTGTGTGTGTGTGTGTGTGTGTGTGTGTGCTGTTGTTGTGTTGGTTGCGTGAGTTTCACAAAGGCCCATTGTTGCCGCGGCAGCTGGTTTGTTTTTCCAGCAGTTACTCAGCCGGGGGGGTGGGGTGGTGGGCGGGGGGGTTCATTTATGTGTTGAGGGCGCTCAGACGACTCGATGTCTGTCCGTCACTGTGTGGCCATAAGTGTGTGGACAGCTGAACACTGCCTCCATATGTGTTGGAGTCCGGGTGATGCTGGAAACAACACATTGTCAAATAGAGAGGCAGAGAGCAAGCGGGAGAGGAAGTAGCACAAGGACAGTTAGTGGAAGGGAGCTAGCATTGTTAGCATGCTAAAGGTCCGTCTAAGCTGGAAAAGAGCTGATTGGTCAGATGTGTTGTCCCACCTGAAATCAGAAGTGGCAGCTTCACCTGCTCTAACGCTGTGCTGTCTTGATGTGTTGCGAGCAGAGACTCGGTATTCGTGCACAGGTAACTCACCAGGTGTGAGGCAGCTGCTGAACATGCAAGTTGCTTCTCTTTGACGGCAGGAAGGCGAGTCGAGTCCCGGGAACTCGTTACAGTTGTATCATAGAAAACAGAGAAGCCGCTGACGATCAGCTCTTCATCCTTTTGTCAGGAGACGTCTCATATAGTGATGTCATTTCCTCACAGAATTAAAGTGAGCTGATTGGTTGTTGTCAGACTGTCAGCTCGTGCTGTTGGCTCTTCAGGTGGAGGTGGACGCTGCTAACAGGCTACTTCAGGGTCCTGCTCAGCGTTTGAGTCTGAGTGTTTCTCCTACACGTTTTGAGTCATTTGAATCTTTTTTTTCTTCTAAATCGAACCAGCTTGAATCAACCAATCAGCTTCCTTAAAGTCCAGGTCCACGTGGTGTGTTTTCTAGCTCCTTTATTCATCACTCTTACAGTTACACCGAGCAGGGCTGTGCAGGAGAGGTCTGAAACCCCAAAGGGCTCACAGCAAAAACCAGTTTACAGTTCATCCTAATAACATTACGGATCTTTGTTTCCGTAACGTGAGATAAAAGAAGAAGAGAACAATTCATTTCTTGTTTTTCTTTCCTTTTTCTCCTTCAGATTAATAGTTTTGGAACCTTTTTAATTATTTGTTTTTAATCAGAAACAGTCAGTTTGGTCTTTATTAGACAGAAATAAGAAACACAACGACCCTTCAGTTTATTATAAAATAGTCCTAAAACGTCTTAATGTGAGGAATAAAGTAGGACTTAAACCAGCTGTTACAGAGTGAGACTGTAGTGATCAGGATTTGGGCGGGGGGGTGCAGCAGAGTCTGAGGAAACTGGTTCTCCAGATCCATTCTGGAACGCAGAGTTGGACTCGGTTCAACTGGGATGATTAATGCATCAGGTACCAAATACAAAGCAGCTCTTGTGGTGAGGGGATGGTGAGGCCCCCCCCTGGTCTCGCTGTTCAGACTGCAGGAACTCACCTGAATGTTTAGGGAGCGTTAAAGTCGACCTGCAGCCCGTCCGCCTGTCCTTTATATATTTAAACATAACATTTGAAGTGTCAGGTAGATCCTGTGTGTCTCAGGTGTATCGAGGCCTTCAGTCATCATGTGCAGGTTAGTCACAGCGAGCAGCTCGGCTGCTTTGTTTGCAGTGAAACCCAACCAGCTGCTGTGTTTGAAGGCTGCTGCTGCGTCGGGCTCCTGGGCACGCTCAGTTCAGGCTTTTGTCCTGGCTGAATGGGATTACGTGGAGAGGCCCGGCAGCTCCGTTTGTGGGTCAGTTCTCCGCCTGGAAACATGAAGGTGGAGGACGTGACGACATGGAGCACAGTAACACTCGCTCACTACAAACTGATGTGGTTCAGCCTCCAGACGGTCCTGTTCACCTGGTGTCACGCAGGTGATGAACGTGTAGAACCTGTTGGAACACTGACTGGGTCTCGCTGTTTAGAGCTGGAACAATTAGCCGATCAATAGATTAGTTAATTGACAATTAATTGGCAACAATTTTAATAAATGATTAATCCTTCAACTAACAGCAGCATCAGTAAATACCCGCCTCCGTCTGTCTGTGTCCTCAGAGCAGCTCGTCCTCTGCAGGCTGTGGAATATATAGAAGAATAATCAATATATAACTCTGAGCTCACAGCATGTGTTGCAGGTGTGTTACAGCAGCAGCTGATTGGTTCAGTGTCGTCTACCTTTAAAGAGAATTGATCTCACACCAGCTGATCAGTTCTCTGGCTGCAGTTCATGAATCCAGTGTTCACTGTCAGATGATCCACTTTTACCTCATGGAGTCCAAACACACCAGACTCGGTTCACTGATCAGTCGATTGACAGAAAATGAATCCACAAGAATTTGATAATCAATTAATCGTTGAAGTTAATTTTCAAGCGAATGTGTTAAAATGTTCAAAACTAATGTGAATATTTCAGTTTTTATATCAATAAACTGAAGATCTTAACTGATCGTATTGATTACCAGTGTCCTCAGGTACATGTATTGATTATGTGTGTGTCCTCAGGTACATGTATTGATTATGTGTGTGTCCTCAGGTACATGTATTGATTATGTGTGTGTCCTCAGGTACATGTATTGATTGTGTGTGTGTCCTCAGGTACATGTATTGATTGTGTGTGTGTCCTCAGGTACATGTATTGATTGTGTGTGTGTCCTCAGGTACATGTATTGATTATGTGTGTGTCCTCAGGTACATGTACTGGACAGACTGGGGTGAGATCCCAAAGATCGAGCGGGCGGGGATGGACGGGACCAATCGCTCCATGATCATTGATAAAGAGATCTACTGGCCCAACGGGCTGACTCTGGACTACAGCCAACAGAAACTGTACTGGGCCGACGCCAAACACAACTTCATCCACCGCTGCAGCCTGGACGGGTCCTCCAGGTACCAGAACCGGATCCTGATTAGGAGAGGGACTTCATGTCGGGACTGGGCAGACATATTTAATGATTTAAGAGTCCAGTATTTCCCTCTGATGGACCTGGTTCCTTTGTGTTTCAGGGAGGTGGTGGTTAAAGGGGAGCTGCCCCACCCGTTCGCCCTCACCCTGTACGAGGACACCCTGTTCTGGACCGACTGGAACACCCACTCCATCCACTCCTGCAGGAAACAGACCGGAGCCGAGCAGCGCATCGTCCACTCCGACATCTTCTCGCCGATGGACATCCACGTCTTCAGCGCCAAGAGACAAACCACCTGTGAGTCCAAACGTCCTCTCAGCGCCGACAGACGGCCTGGAGACGCTGTGAAGGAGCTTTGTTAATCATCTTTGTTCTCAAAACATGAGACATTAGGATTATTATTACATTTCTCAAATAAAAAGATATATTTTTGGTCCTGAAACTGAAAAAACTGATGATTCTCAGCTGTAGTCATGAATCGATCGATCACCAGAAAATTGAATGACTGAATTGACAGTCATTCTGATAATCGATAAATAGTTTAGGCAGCATTAAACATTTTCTGAGTTTCATATATTTAAATTGTTTTGGACACAACGAGACATTTGAAGATATTTTAGACATTGCATGGATTCAGTTGTTTCCTATTTGAAGCTCATCAGACTTTCTTAATGAAAAGGTAACTGAGCAGTAAAGAGAGGTGTTAACCCTTCAGTGTCCTGTCTCTCTCCTGTGTGTCTCCTGTGTGTCTCCTGGCTGTGTCCTGTCTGTGTCCTCTGCGTCTCCTGTCTGTCTCCTGTCTGTCTCCTGTCTGTGTCCTGTCTGTGTCCTCTGCGTCTCCTGTCTGTGTCCTGTCTGTGTCCTCTGCGTCTTCTGTCTGTGTCCTGTCTGTGTCCTCTGCGTCTTCTGTCTGTCTCCTGTCTCTCTCCTGTCTGTCTCCTGTCTGTCTCCTCTGCATCTCCTGTCTGTCTCCTGTCTGTCTCCTGTCTGTCTCCTGTTTGTCTCCTGTCTGTCTCCTGTTTGTCTCCTGTCTCTCTCCTGTCTGTCTCCTGTCTGTCTCCTCTGCATCTCCTGTCTGTCTCCTGTCTGTCTGTCTCCTGTCTGTCTGTCTCCTGTCTGTCTGTCTGTCTCCTGTCTGTCTCCTCTGCGTCTCCTGTCTCTCTCCTGTCTGTCTCCTGTCTGTCTGCAGTGGTGAGCAGTCCGTGCTCGGTGAAGAACGGAGGTTGTTCCCACCTCTGTCTGCTCTCTCCGCTGAAGCCCTACTATCAGTGTGCCTGTCCCACCGGAGTCCAGCTGCTGGAGGACGGGAGGACCTGCAGAGACGGTGAGGACGCTCATCGCCATCATCACCAGTGCTGTCCCTCTGAGGCTGCAGACACACTGCTGCACATTCACAACATCTTTTACTAAAAGAAATCTCAGATTCCATCCAGTCAAAACCAAAAGGGTCAATAATCTGTTTGGTCCTGGAAGTCTTTAAGGGTCCCCCTTTGTTTTTAGGGTCTAAAACCTATCTGGGATTTTAGGAATGGAGGCCTGTGTGCTCTTTAGTTTAAACGTGAATTACAGGAAGACATTTCTTCTTGAGAAACACATTCAGGAATCTAAATCACTTGATGCTTCTACATTTGTTCTTCACAGACTAAGTTTTGGTTTTTGGCCTTTACACACTGGAGATGTTTTTTTTGTGCGATTAATTCGCACGTCAATATATTTTTTCGAACTTGTTTTTGTCATGAGTACTTTCACACAGAAAGCGAATATTATGCGGCGCTAACAGCGAAGTAATTTTTTTCGAAACAAGGTCGATTTTTCTGAGCTTTCGCACGGCGAATAAAGGCATCAACCAATCAGGTTGTGCAGAACAGATGTCACATCACAACTCCGGACCTGTATTATATGATGAAGGACACAAAAATTATAAAGACAATGAACTCAAGGACGACGTGTGGAGCAGCACCGCCGGATGCAGGATAGTGAGCAGATTAGTTTACTTTTGGATGGAGTAGAGTAAATATTCACATGCGGTTATTTCGTATTTTCATGTCGTTTATTTGTTACGTCCCCGGTGTGTAAAGGCCTTTTAGAAATACCTCAACTCAGAGTATCTGCTGATACCGATCTGATAGCAGTGCTGTTCACCTGTAAACAACACAGAACAGCATGATGCAACGTCAGGATGAACAGGAAACCTATCGCAGTCAGCTGTGTGAACAACTCATGCTGGTCAGACAGCAGGCTGAAGTTAGTTTGATCTTTTCCAGCTGGACACACGTTTCACACAATACAGTCTGAAGGTGAAGTTAGTTTACAGTTGGACTCATAATGTCAGCAGGTCTGTGTCTATATCATATTGTTAACCTTTAACCTTATTATTTAAGGTCATATCATCCTCAGTTGTTTTAAAAAGTTTGAAAATGCCAAAGAAACGTTCTGGGAGTGTGTTTCTTCCACATCAGCCTGCACGTCACCTGCTGGTGAAATCAGTCTATACAGAGTGGACCTGAGAGAAACTCTCTCTCATTATCTGCCGTTTGGCTTCAGAGACACTCGAGTGGAAACAGAAAAGGATCCAAATATTTCCTGAACTGCGTCAGTGAAAGACGCAGACGTTTGGAGATTATCGATTATTTTCAGAGAGAAAAGAGAAAAGCTCAACTCTGGTGTAACTGTTTACAAGACTTCAGCCCAGCGGACATGTTGAATTCATTAGTGTTTGTTTGTGTTCCTGCAGGAAGAGAAACCAGCAGATTCTCTGCTCTAGTTTCAGACTGGTACCAAACCTCATTAGCTTTTTGTCTCATTTAAAAAGTCTGACGTGCTCGCTTCCCTTCTCTCCGTCTCATCATCACCATCATCATCATCGCCTCTGAACGCTCAGAGCAGCTAAAGGTGGTGTTGGGCTGACCTGCAGTTGCCATGGTAACCCCACTCCATCACCAGGCTGGCTGTTTGAATGGCAGCCCTCCCCCCACCCGCCTCTTTTATTTACATTTTTTGGTTCAGTAACCCTCGCCTGCCGAGCGGCGGAGGAGTGAGGGCGGAGAAGCTTTTGTGAAAGACGGGATCACATGTTCCCCCTGCAGACAATGTGTCCTTTCACTGCCGGGTTTAACCATTTCACTGGGTTTGCTTCTGAAACCAGAGTGTATCTGAGTGAAGCCTGGTCCCCAGCCTGACCTGCAGGGTTGGAGTTTATTGTTTGGTTGCAGCCTCGTCTCCTCCTCTGAAACCCAAAAACCCTCCAACACACCACACAATGTTCGTTTTGGGATGTTAAAGCTTTGCTAATTTGTTGCTTTTGTTCAGCATCGCCACAAAAAACAGTTTGGTTTAGACTCAGTGAACCGATGGTCTGGATTCAGGGAGTTAGAGGTACAAGGCCCACAGCGAGTGGTGGAAGGTAACTAACTAGTGCTGCAACGATTAATCGATTAGTCGATCGACAGGAATTTAATTGGCAAATATTTTGATAACTGATTTCAGTCATTTTTCAAACAAGAAGTGCAGAATATTTCCAGCCTCTCCAGTCTGAGGAGTTTCTGCTTCGTTGTTTTATATGATTATAAACTGAATATCTTTGGGTTTTTGGCTGTTGGTCAAACAAAACAAGCTATTTGAAGACGTCACCTCCGTCTCTCACAAGTTGTGATGTGCATTTTTCACTTTCACTTATTTTTCACTCAGAAGTGTCGCTCTGAAATCTGGCGAGAGGTGAGGTGTTGCAGGAAGACGATGCGTTTCTGGTTAAACAAACGGGATCTTACTCTTTAACAGACGGTCTGTGTCTGTAGGGATCCATCCCATAATGTTGTCAGAATAATAGTCTGAACCAGAGTCAGTGGCAAAAACAAGCACTTTGACAAGGATTACAGTGCAGCCATTGCAGCCCGTTTATGGCTGCTGGCGGAGGCGATCTACTGGACCAGTTCCAAATCTTTTTTGTACCTATTTGTCATTTAGACCCCAAAATATCTAAACATGGCCCAGGTTTAAAAATACCAGTTACCCTTTAAACACAGATGCATGGGAGAAGTTTATCTTCTTTTTGTTTAATAGAAAAAAGGGATTTGTAGGACAACATGTTTAATTTCCTCAGTAGGGAATCGAATAAAGAATTAGGTGTAATATCAGGACAGGTGCTGAGACTTTCAGCCCGACTCTCTGCTGTAGAAAAGATTTGTTGACTCTGAGGTCAGTGGATAATCCAGAATCACAGGGACCTGTTTCTGAACTTTGGGTGAACTGGCCCTTTAGAGCAGCTGAACCTGAGTGAACCCTGACCTCCGTGTTGCTCCTCAGGTGCCACTCAGATGCTGCTGTTGGCTCGGCGGACAGACCTGCGGCGAATCTCTCTGGACATGCCGGACTTCACTGACATCATCCTGCAGGTGGACGACATCCGCCATGCCATCGCCATCGACTACGACCCGGTGGAGGGATACATCTACTGGACTGATGACGACGTGAAGGCCATCCGCCGCTCCCTGCTGGACGGCAGCGACGCCCAGTTCGTGGTCACGTCTCAGGTGAACCACCCCGACGGCATCGCTGTCGACTGGATCGCCCGAAACCTCTACTGGACCGACACCGGGACCGACCGCATCGAGGTGACCCGACTCAACGGGACCATGCGCAAGATCCTGATCTCTGAAGACCTGGACGAGCCCAGAGCCATCGTGCTGGACCCTGTGGCCGGGTGAGTGCTCAAAGGATTAAGGATAAATCAATGATACTTCTGATAATTGATCATTTCCAAATATTTGCCCTTTTAAATGTAAAGCTTTTATTTTGACAGGACAATCTTAACTCAAGGTCTTCATACCAGCTTTTCCCAGAGCTTTCAACAGCACATCACTGTCTTCCTCAGCTGATAGTTACTTACACTAACTTGATTAGCATTTGTCTCTATTGTTGTTATTTGATAGACTAAATTATTATTAATATCAGGTCATTGGAAGAAATAATTGATTCATCAGTGAAGAATGAAAACAAGTCGGTAGTTAGTCTGTAATTTTGATCTAAATAAAGATACATATTCAAGTTTATCTGTAAATGATTAGATTTACACAGGGTTCGTACGAAGTCTTGAAAGTTTGGAAAATGCTTAATTTTAACCGTTATGTTTTCAAGGTTAGGAATATGCCTGAATTTGAATATTCTTGAAAAGTCCTTGATTTTCAACATAATCTGGTGATTCATCAGCGACACACTCACTCTATAAACCAAAAATCTTTTAATATTCAAAATGAAACGATCCTGTCGTATTTGTTTGGTGTCTCCTGGAATTTATAGTAACTATTAAAGGCTTTTAGTTTAGGTACCTTGAAAGTACTTGAATTGTACGAACTGTTTCCAATACAAGAAAGCTACTTCACAAGAAATAACACTCACACACTTTCTTACATGCGTCTCTGGTTATTTTTGCCAACACACCTGAGACTGTTAGTCAAGTTATCATGAAGGTGAACAACAGAGTGTTGGGATGATGGTTTCATTATCACTTCTTCAGCCAAACAAAGCGATCAGATAAAGGTTTATTTGTGTAGCTCCTTTCAGCAACACGGCGGTTCAGAGTGCTTCACACGAGACAGAAAAGATTCAAAGAAACACAAGGAAATATAAAGACACGTAAACAGGATTTAAAAAAAGGTCAAACAAAAGATAAACAGAGCTAAAATAGAATAAGACGAATCAAACAGTAGATTTAAAGGAACTCGGAGTCGGAGCAGATCTGCACTTTTCTGATATGATGAGTTTAACAGTTGTTTTCAGTAGAAACTGCTGACTCATGCCTCAGACGCTGCAGCGATTACCTTCTCTTCCTGTTTGTCAGGTACATGTACTGGACCGACTGGGGCGAGGTGCCAAAGATCGAGCGTGCCGATCTGGACGGGATGGAGCGAGTGGTTATGGTCAACACCTCTCTGGGCTGGCCCAACGGCCTCGCCCTCGACTACAACGAACGCAAGATCTACTGGGGAGACGCCAAGACCGATAAGATCGAGGTCGGTATTTTGTTATCAGTTCTTACATTCTGTGTGCATGAGTCACCTGGGAGCAGGTAGTGTAATGTGTTCACCTGGACGATCAGTGGAGCTGATCTGTGACTTCTTGCTCTCGGCCTCTTTTAAAGCCGACCTCCTGCTGGTTCCTGGCTGCTCCTCGCTGTGACGGTTAACTGCTGAACACGGCCTCCCGCCAGGCCGGCCCGTGAGCCAAAGGCCACGAGAGGCAGACTGATGCTTCCTGTCAGCCTTCAAAATAAAGCGACGGCACCAATCAGTCACAGAAACAGAATTAAAAAGGGCCTCGATTCTTTCTTCTGTCGATACTTAGTTTCTGTATCAGAACAGTCCTTTTTTTTATACTTTACATTGCTCAGTATGAACATGGTTATAAAATCCTTTTTTCCTGTAACACAACAAGGCAAACCTGTTGTCTTTAATCTGTAGCAGCTGATTTTTTCTGAGTATTTTTGATAAATCAGTAATTTGTGCCCTTAACTTACTAATTTAATTCCCTCAGTTTAATTATTTATGCTCACAGGTTAATGATTCTTGTTCCTGTGGTATGAAATCACATTTAAAATCACAACAAACCCCCTGAACTCTGGTGTAGGTGGAGGTTACAGTCCGTCAGAGCTGAATGTCGACTGTTGGGTCTGAAAATACGACTGATGGAATTAACTTTTTCTTTCTCTGCGGTTTGCATCCTCACGCCATCTCGCCGTGTTTTTAATTTTTCTGGTTTTCCTCTCTGGGGGTGGCATGACCCCACCTGAACCCCCTTTCCAAGCCCCCTAAAGGTGGCGATGCTGGTTCTGGTCTAGCTCAGTGGGGAGGGGCCGAGGGGCCTCCGCTGGCCTCCCTTCCTCCCTCAGGTTTCTCGGAGGACCCGGTTTTTGCGGCCAGATCCCACATCTGGTTCCGATTGTGGCCTGCACTCCAGCTGCGGTCAGCTCTGTTTAGAATAGACCCCGAATCTGAAACCGTCGCCGCACTGCGGTCACAACTCCCAAACCAGCGGAGACCTTTTGGCTGAGGCCATCGCGCTGAGGATGGAAACTTCATTTTATATTTATACACCTCTGTGTGTGTGTGTGTGTGTGTGTGTGTGTGTGTGTGTGTGTGTGGGATGTTTTGAAAGATGGCAGCCGGCCATGCAGGGGCTGTTCTGGGAGCAGCCAATAGCGTCGCTCCACACTGTTGATCAGTTAAAGGGCTGCACAGATTACAGGCCTCGCTGTTTTTTTTTCTTCTGTAGATTCCTGACATTTCTCCACTGCTGACCCGTCGAGTCTCTCTGCATGTTTTAGAAATAATCAGAGACTCAGCTCTTCTGAATGTTCTTATTCTGCTCCGACTGAACACAAATCACAGGAACTTTACAGGATCTGGTTTCTTGTGGTTTAAGTTTCTCCTCCTCAAAGCGGTCAAATATCATCTGTTTAGTTTTAATAACCCGACTGGAAATAGCACCAGCTAGACTTGGAGCAGGTAAACCTGGGTCGAGAGAGAGAGAGAGAGAGAGAGAGATTCTGCATCACAGAGAATCAGCTGAGTTCAGATCATGAGGACGTGTTTTTCTGATTGTGTTTGTCAGTCATTGTGCTTCAGTATTGTAGCAGAGGGTGGAAATATTTCACATGTGGGTAAACATGTATCTTATCAGCAGGTCATCTATCTCTAATGTACATGCAGAAATATTAATGTTAATACATGGCTTCTCACAAATCAAGAAAACCAAACAGACAATTCAGTCCAACACGGGACAAGAAAAATAAACATGAAGTGAAATCAAACAACTATAAATATCATTTACAGCCTGTAACCACATCTCATACAGTCTCAGATCCGGGTTTTGTTGAGCTGGTCCTGACAGTCTCAGTTCTGGGTTTAGAAGCGCTGCTTCTCCAGAGGAGTGAGATGTCAGAGTGTGAGAGAGGAGAGGAAATGTGGCGGCCATATGCTGCCGCTGTTTGTTTGCTCTGGCTGTTGCTTCTAATTAGCGGTGCTGCGATGTGCTGCCAGGTCGCCTGAGCTCTTCTGAGCACGCTCAGTATCCACAGTGAGGAACACAATGTGGAAACTCATCAGTCTGCTCGGCCTCCATCCGTCCATCCGCTGGGCATGAGGGGAACAGAGACGACGAAACAAGTTTAATGTTGTAGAATATTTCAAATGTCTGACTGGTGTTTCTGTACGTTGGATTTGAACAGATTTAGTTTTAATCAATCAGCCTTGTGTTCTGTCAGTCTTCTCTTTTCAGATTTAATTACGAAATACTCAGACTCTTATTCTGCAAGGCTTTGCCAGCATATTGTGATGTTCCAGTGTTGATGCAGATCAGGATCTGGACGAAATGGTTTTAATTCTGGATAACATTTTTTGATTTCATAAACAGATATTAATATAACACTAATAACGTACGTTCACTTTAGGGTGAAATTTGCTCCAGTTTTGTGTCTGATTCGTTCAGCCTCGTCGCCTCTTTATCGAACACAGAACTAAAACACATTTTCAGAGGGGGGGGGAAATACCTGTCTGTGGTTTTTAATTAGTTTTTTTTTATTGCTCACCTGCTTCTTTCCTGTTTACTTTATTCATTCTACTGAAATCCATTTCCTCCTAAGTGTTCAATACTTGAAAAAAATAAAGTATTAAACCTGCAGAAATCCTGAAACTGTTCTGGATGCTGTCCTCTGGGCATGCTCAGTGTGTAACCCCCCCCGTCTGTCTGTCTCTCAGGTGATGAACATGGATGGGACGGGGCGACGGGTGCTGGTGGAGGACAAACTTCCTCACATCTTCGGCTTCACTCTGCTGGGCGACTTCATCTACTGGACCGACTGGCAGCGCCGCAGCATCGAACGCGTCCACAAACGTACCGCGGAGAGAGAGTTCATCATCGACCAGCTGCCCGACCTCATGGGCCTCAAGGCCACTTATGTACACAAGGTCTTCGGTGAGTACAGGATGCTGAAGGTCTTCATATAACAGGGCCGGGTTCAAGTCTTCTGGGCCAAGTCAAGTCCCAGGTCTTCTTCAGGTCCAGCTGCATGTCTTTCAGGATGCTGGCACCTGGTTTTGTAAGGCCTAATATTTAAATGTTGTTCCAAGATTTTACCAAATTAAAACTTGAGACTTTTAGACTGAGTTTTGCTTTCAGGTCTCAAGTCCAGTCAGCATATTATAAGACCAAATTACAAACAGTACATTGACTCACCTGCGGCCTCTCCCTCCTCAGGTACGAACCCGTGTGCGGAGAATAACGGCGGCTGCAGCCACCTCTGTCTCTACAAGCCTCAGGGCGTTCAGTGCGGCTGTCCCATCGGCCTCGAGCTCATCGCCGACATGAGAACCTGCATCGTCCCCGAGGCCTTCCTGCTCTTCTCCCGCCACACCGATATCCGCCGCATCTCACTGGAGACCAACAACAACAACGTGGCCATCCCGCTCACCGGCGTCAAGGAGGCCTCGGCGCTCGACTTCGACGTCACTGACAACCGCATCTACTGGACTGACATCACTCTGAAGGTGAGTTTCGGAGAGCGGGAACATGTGAAGACAGACATCCTGCTGGTTGGCTGGAGGCCCGCAGTGAGCAGCAGTAACGGGCTCCCAGGAGACGCCAGGCTGGAAATAATTAATGGCTGCTCCCCTCCCCCTGCATCCCTTCTGCTTTATCTCTCCATCCCCCTCTCTTCTTCTCCTTCTCCTCTTTCTTCTTCTGATTCTTCTTCTTTCTTCTTCTGATTCTTCTTCTTTCTTCTTCTTCTTCTGATTTTTCTTCTTCTTCTGATGCTTCTTCTTCTTTCTTCTTTTTTCTTTCTTCTTCTGATGCTTCTTCTTTCTTCTGATTCTTCTTCTTTCTTCTTCTGATTCTTCTTCTTTTTTCTTTCTTCTTCTTCTGATTTTTCTTCTGATGCTTCTTCTTCTTTCTTCTTTTTTCTTTCTCCTTCTGATGCTTCTTCTTTCTTCTGATTCTTCTTCTTCTATCTTCTTCTGATGCTTCTTCTTCTTTTTTCTTCTTCTGATGCTTCTTCTTCTTTCTTCTTTTTTCTTTCTTCTTCTGATGCTTCTTCTTTCTTCTTCTTTCTTTCTTCTTCTGATGCTTCTTTCTTCTTCTGATGCTTCTTCTTTCTTCTTCTGATTCTTCTTCTTCTTCTTCTTCTTCTTCTATCTTCGT
>VMKM01003292.1:0-40820 GCA_008360985.2 Macquaria ambigua | reverse complement strand
TCTCTCTCTCTCTCTCCTGTTGCTTTCTGCAGGTGTTTCTGCCTCCGGAGCTGTAGATTCTGGATCTATGGTTGCACCTGCTGCCCCCATGCTCCTGCTCTGCACCCACTGCTGCTATTGCTGTTATTGTTCTTATTATTAGTATTGCTATTATAATATTGCTCTTAGTATTATTTCTGTTGGTGTTATCATCAATACAATTACCACAACTATTGCTTTGCATCTCTGTGTGGAACTGTACTGTGCTGCTGTATGTTCTCTTTCCTCCTGCTCTCTCTCTCCTGCTCCCCCCTTCAACCCAACCGGTCGAGGCAGATGACCGCCCACCCAGAGCCTGGTTCTGCTCGAGGTTTCTACCTGTTAAAAGGGAGTTTTTCCTTGCCACTGTCGCACAGTGCTTGCTCATGGTGGGAACTGTTGGGTCTCTGTAAATATAAAGAGTCGGTCTAGACCTGCTCTACTCGAAAAAGTGCCCTGAGATAACTTTGTTATGATATGGCGCTATATAAATAAAACTGAATTGAAATAAACTGAATTGAATAATTAAGATACGTATTTCACTCAAACCCACAAATGACAACCTACTGGTGGTGCTAGAGGACAAGTCAGGGGATCACCAGAGTCAGTAGGATTCATCCTCTGGTCTCAGAGTTGTAATGTAATCTAGACATGCATTATACCCAAAGTTTATCTTCCTTCAATTATTACTTCTTATGTTTATTACACACGGCCTTTTATTCCTGTTTTTATGTCTTAATAGGGGAGCCCAGTCCAGATTGGAGTGAATGTGATGTTGCCTTGTACTGTCGTTATAATCAACACTACAGACTGGGACCAGATCCAACTGTTAAAGGTGCAATATATGAGATATTGAACATTAATATAGCACCAAACAACTATTTGCTATGTAAACATATAGTGGAGTAATGGCATCCACACTGCCTCTGTGTGTGTTGTTCTCCGAGGTGCTCTGTTCTTTGTTTTGAAATCCGGGATGGTTGCACGTTAGTGCATGCTCGTGCATGTTAGTGCATGTGAGCCCCTCCATGTTTATAAAGAGACTGAGAATGTGACGCCTACACAGCATTGTAAAAGCGAGATGGCAGACTGAATGAATTAATGCCTTTAGCTGAACGCATTGAACTGCAGAGCTGACTGCACTCACCCCCAGAGACTCTGGTTCTTTCTGTTATTTCCCTCCAGTCTCTCTTCTTTTTCCCCTCTCCTCTCTGTACAAATAAACTCTGAGCTCTTGAATCTGGTGTGACTCCGGGTGTTTATTCCTCCAGAGGCTCCAGTTCTTCCTCCAGCTCTTTCCTCCAGAGCTCCCCAGCGCTCGGCAATCAGCAGCTCTGTCCCTCCGCTCCGCCCGGTCCTTCCCACAAAACCCTCTGCAAAGCCCAGCGATACTTGCACATTTTTCGCTATAGTTGAATATTTACTATTACTATTTACTTATAGACTATTTATAGGCGGTTTTGGTGAGTTTTATTTTGTTTGTCGAGTTTGAAGTGTGTTTTACGATCTGTGAGGTAAAATTAGTGTTTTTGACAATGGGGTTTGGTGGCTTTGAGGAGAGCGATTTAACAGCTGTTTCTGGTTAGGGGGAGGTGTGGCCAACGTGCCGATTTGTTTTGGTCTGAGATGCTGGTGCTAGTGCGACAACTTGTGGCAGCGAATATTGTATATAGAACCTTTAAGGACTCTTTAATTATTAGGGGGGCGGGGGGGTTAAAAAATGGGAGGGTATTGAAATCTTTAGTTTTGATAAAGGGAGGGTAGTCTGATTTTTTTGGAAGAGCAGAGGAGGGTCATTTTGTTTGTTTTTTCTTACTCCATAAGTCTATTTTAGTTCAGCCTTCATATTCAGGATTTATTGTATTAAACAAAGATCAAATAATTACATCAAAAAGGCTTTCATGTGCACCACTGGTCATAAGTCTGGTGAACCGATTTGTGCAAATTGAAGTGACCCATATCTGATGATGCTATTTGGGAAATGCCACCAGTCAGTACGGTAACGCAAATCCATTTTAAATGAAATTTATCCAAAAATTTGGAGCCAAGAAATAATTTATCTTCTCCATTAACAGCAGCACTCACAGGGAGCAAACTGGACTATAACTTTCACTGGTCAGAAAATTAACCTATTTGCCTAGTTATCATTCAGACCTGCACATATAGTATGCCTGTTGCTTTCACACCATATCAATATAAAAAATACAGTGAAATTTAACAGACAGTGTAAATCAAAAAAAGAGTTGATGGAAAATAATTGGAGATTTGAATTAAAATGATACAGGCCAGCCTATCTGCAATTTGTCTGTCTGCCTGGAGGCCTCTGGATCACAAAGCTACGATGAATTTAGAACTTCACCATTGTCAAATAAAGGTCAGTTGTGGTAAAAGTTGAAGACTATCAGTAGTTCAGCCTACAGTTTAGCCTAGCAACCTCTTGCTCTACAGGTGGAGCTTTTTTAACATTCTGCACAATGTGCATTATGATCACTGCCCAAGGTACGGACACCACAACCTCCATGATGTGGGAGGTGTCTGACTGCCCGTCAGTTGCGCTGATCAGCGGGATCCCTGCTATTACTGGGAGGGGATGCAGTCTTGATGGCCAACGAGATTTGTTGTTTCAAGCATCACTGTTATTTTAGGAAGCTTTGTGGTAGATTCCTTGGACATTGTGCTGTTTTTCTGTTTTATCTTGGTCATCTCTGTGCTGGTATGTGGCTGTGGGTCAGTTGTGCTGATTTGAATTTGCGCCTGACTGCCAATTGGACTTAGAGACACTGACATAGTGTGTGTTATGACAAAGGGGGGACACATATTACTATTCCACATTAATATAGCCTCTTAAGGTGAATTTACCCCTTATTTAATTTCCCTAACTTTGTCTCCAACACGCCTGGTTCTCATACACTACAATATAATCTGATGTAATTTATATTTATTTCATTGTTTTGAATCTGGATGGGGCATCAAAATTGCAGGGTGCCTGTGCCTATTTTGCTCATTCAGCTACCACTGAAACTGAAAGAGAAGTTCAGTCCGATTCAGGTATTTCCTCTTTGTAAAACAGTCAGAGAGCTGAACATCTCTGAAGGGCACAAAGTGAAGAATGATAGGATAGGTTATCTTATTAAATAAGGAGGAGGGGTTTTATTGCAGGTTTAATGGGACGCCTCATCTTCTCTGATCTATCACCAGAGTCCACTCATTATGTGGGTGTGGGTGTATGTGTAATGGTGTCCTTCACTGGCAGGGCCTAAAGCCTTTACTGAGACAATGAGACGATGTGCACTCCATGAGTCTGTTTGTCATTTTTACTGACGTCATTTAATTCAGTTTGGTCATATATGAAACTGCTTGATCTACAGAGCAGAATGTGTATGTGCAAAAACAGCTCACAGAAAATAAACAACCGCTAACTTTTCTGTTCCAAACCATCTACATTCACATCAGGTCTCTCTCAGTGTAGCTGTCACAGTGCTGTATGGAGCATCGCTGGGACACCTGGCAGGTATTGAACAGTTCAGTCTCTGATGTGATCTCACAGACAGCAGTCAGGTGACCACTAGGTCATCCCCCTTCAATCTCTACTGGAGTCTGTGCTCTACTTCAGTTTGTATGAAAGCTCTGGACCCCGTGAAACATTTGAAAGGCACTATGGTATATCATAATGCCCTCTACAGCCATGCTAGTTGCTCTTTTAGCTAAATGCTAATGTCGTCATGCTCACAATGACAATGCTAACATGTTGATGTTAAGAAGGTAGGCCTATAATGTTTACCATGCTCGCCATCTTAGTTTAGCATGTTAGCATACTAACGCTAATTAGAACAAAATACAAAGTACAGCTGAGGCTGATGGGAATGTCATTCGTTTTGAAGGTCTTTGGTTAAATTTTGGTCTATGACCAAAAAAATTGGACAAATTAAAATTTTGACCTGATGGGGCTAAATGAAAAGTCAGATGATCACCAAAGATATCACAATTCATTCTGAGGAACATGAATGTCTGTACCAAATTTCACAACAATTCATACAATAGTTGTTGAGACATTTCACTAAAAGACGCAAATGTGAACCTCATGATGGCACAAGAGAAAGAGTCAGGGCATCCAAAGCTCCTCTGTCGACTGAAAATTATGTTGGTGGATATGTCAGTCACTGCAGATTAGGCCAAAACAAAACAAAATATAAGCTATCAGTGAAAGGGAGTTAAAAAAGGTCTTTGTAGATAAATGAGAAATGGTCTTTTAGCCTCTAAGCCTCTGAGTGTGCAAGCCAGTGTATGGCGTTTCTATCAACCATGAAGTTTATTTACAGACGTGGAGGCATTTCAGATTTGACCCCTGGGACTAGGCAGAGGGCGAACAAATTTCACGCTGTCAAATCAATTTTTTTCACTTTTTTGCAGGCATAAAGGTGGTATACATCAATTATTATGCTCTTATTACACATAGATTGCACAAAACTGCTGTGAACTCTGTTTCAATAAAGTAAAACATGAACAAATCAGGGAACCCCCCCATCATCCAGCCTGTCCAGGTGCAGCTCAGCTGGTATTTGTCTAAGTTCCTGAAATTCAAGAAGATCCCTGTCCAATGGTGTATAACCGCTATCTACTGGTGGTTTGCTTGACCTGGCAGGGCATTTCAAATCTTCCCCTGTATCTACTTGGCAGAGTGCACAGAGTTCCCAGTTAGTGGGGCAATGTAGCTTGGAATGCTTAGATGTAGAAGGCTAGGCAAGATCAATCAGTATATGGCGTTTTGACATGGTGACAAAGAAAGAAGCAGACACCAGAAGGCTTTCCACCACCACTAGAGTTCTGAAGAGTGCATACAAGCTAGCTGAGGCATGCAGGGATTATCCTGTAATGCACAAGAACATAACACATTGTAAATGTATTTATATTTATTTATAAATTAATATGCAGCAATACTAAATTCAAACATGTTTAGTGAGTGAAATGGTAACACTTTCTATGAAGGTCATATCTATAATGCATTATAAGCACATTCATAAAACATAATGCATCTGTAAGGCTTATATAGTTAGAGCAGTTCTCTATGTTTCTGAAATGGAATAATGTCTTATAAACATCAGATATACAACTATATATATATATATATAAAATCCGATCAGCCATAACATTATGACCACCTGCCTAATATTGTGTAGGTCCCCCTTTTGCCGCCAAAACAGCCCTGACCTGTTGAGGCATGGCCTCCACTAGACCTCTGAAGGTGTGCTGTGGTATCTGGCACCAAGAAGTTAGCAGCAGATCCTTTAAGTCCTGTAAGTTGCGAGGTGGGGCCTCCATGGATCAGGCTTGTTTGTCCAGCACATCCCACAGATGCTCGATTGGATTGAGCTCTGGGGACTTTGGAGGCCAAGTCAACACCCTGAACTCGTTGTCGTGTTCATCAAACCATTCCTGAACCATTTTTGCAGTGTGGCAGGGCGCATTATCCTGCTGAAAGAGGCCACTGCCATTAGGGAATACCGTTTCCATGAAGGGGTGTACTTGGTCTGCAACAATGTTTAGGTAGGTGGTACGTGTCAAAGTAACATCCACATGAATGGCAGGACCCAAGGTTTCCCAGCAGAACATTGCCCAAAGCATCACACTGCCTCCACCGGCTTGCCTTCTTCCCATAGTGCATTCTGGTGCCATGTCTTCCACAGGTAAGCGACACACACACACGCACCCGGCCATCCACATGATGTAAAAGAAAACATGATTCATCAGACCAGGCCACCTTCTTCCATTGCTCTGTGGTCCAGTTCTGATGCTCACATGCCCATTGTAGGCGCTTTCAGCGGTGGACAGGGGTCAGCATGGGCACCCTGACCAGTCTGCGGCTACGCAGCCCCATACGCAACAAACTGCGATGCACTGTGTGTTCTGACACCTTTCTATCAGAACCAGCATTCACTTTTTCAGCAATTTGAGCTACAGTAGCTCTTCTGTTGGATCGGACCACACGGGCCAGCCTTCGCTCCCCATGCGCATTAATGAGCCTTGGCCGTTCATGACCCTGTTGCCGGTTCACCAGTTTTCTTTCCTTATACCACTTTCGGTAGGTACTGACCACTGCAGACCGGGAACACCCCACAAGAGCTGCAGTTTTGGAGATGCTCTGACCCAGTCGTCTAGCCATCACAATTTGGCCCTAGTCAAAGTCGCTCACATCCTTACGCTTGCCTATTTTTCCTGCTTCCAACACATCAACTTTGAGACAAAATGTTCACTTGCTGCCTAATATATCCCACCCACTGACAGGTGCCGTTGTAACGAGATAATCAGTGTTCTTCATTTCAACTGTCAGTGGTCATGATGTTATGGCTGATCGGTGTATATAGGTTTATAATGTGTGTGTGTGTATATATATATATATATATATATATATACATATATATATATATATAAAATGCATTATAGACATGACCCTCATAGAAAGTGTTACCAGTGAAATTTCATTAAACACCCTCTTTTGAGGACGTGAGGGTTTCAGGTGAAAAATGCGAACTAGCATGCTAGCTTCCGATTAGCATGTTCAATAACACATAAAGTGTAATTCTGTCTTCTACATTCTTGCTAATGTAGCTGTCAGTAAGAATAGAAGTATTTACTTGATTTCTCAAATGAGGTCCAACAAATGACATGTAATTCCCTATAACATACAGCAGAAGTTGTCAAAGTTGTTAACAAGAATGCTAGCTTCCGATTAGCATGTTCGCTAACGTGCTAGTTTGCCACATAATTACTGTAATTGTCTTCTACATTCTTGCTAATATAGCTGTCAGTCAAAATACAAGCATTTACTTGATTTCTCAAATAAGATCCAACGAATGACAGTCATGTAATTCCATATAACATACAACAGAAGTTGTCAAAGTTGTTAACAAGCTATAGCTACCTTTACACCTGGAAATAAACACACTTGGTAAGGTCAGGACCCCCTCTGACCAAATTTTGTTACGGGGCCATGGCAGAGGCTGCTGGCAGCAAATAAGCATCTTTATTAGAACAAAAATGTAATTTTGGCAAAGATATACATGATTATAACGCAGAGTGATGGGGCAAAAACTGGAAAAATACAATGCTGAGGTCAATGACCTCTCATGGTCACCAGAGGTTAGATACAAATTGCCTCCATGTCTGAAATAAAACCTTGGGGTATGTAGAATATATGCTGAAACTTTCATGCTTTAGTCATAAAATGCAAACTTGGTTTGCCTATCTGTCTGGCAGAGACACCAATACTTACAGCAATTACTTCATCTTCTGAACATCAAAACCTTATTTTTGGTGCATTTTCTGAGAACAACTGTGACCATCCTAATTTAATCTCTGGGAGAGGCCTGCTCTGAGACCCTTTTTTAGCCAGAATTTTGGCAACTCAGTAACCATTTTAAAACAATTTGATCGTGCAGCTACGTCACATTGTGTGGTAGATAAAGTCATCTTACTGCTCCTTTGAAATATTACAGTGTTTTGTTGGAGGTCTACTTGCTTTAATGTAAACAGGACTGTATTAATTATGGTAATTACAGACGTGGTAACCTCTGCCACAGAGCCCGGGGTGCTTTTAAAGCTGATAAAGTGTGTGTTGGGACAGTAGAGGCACAGCCGAAAAGCTTATAAATGTTGACACTGGGTCCCCTGTGAAGCCGGCAGTGCAAGGCTGTTATTATGCTGTTTCGACATCAGAGGCACAGAACAGAACTGCAGCTGACTGGGAGATCCCGCCGGAGCCAGCAGCCTGTTAGAAGAGCAGAGTCATCATAGCAATGATTAAAACAGAGGACTACTGTAAATGGAAGATACTCTGAGTCAGCAATCCTACCAGCCATCAGTGAGGGGAAAATAAGGAAAGAAAGCATGTCTGCTGGCTTGTAACTTCCTGTCTAGATTACAAATGAATAATTGCTGGACTCCCACACTGATTCTGCTGCCTGTAAAATAGCATGCGAGATGAGGAACCTGCTGCTTTGAGAACATTTTCATTAGTTAACTTTCAGCAAGACTTCCCTTCACACTTTGAAATACATTCCATCATCTTGACAGCCACAGTCTAAAAAAGCCATCAATATCAAATATGCTATACAGGCTATATACTATACACCTACGCCATATAGCTAGAAACACAAAAGGAGAATGTTTCAACACAATGTCGAAAATATATATATAAGTCTATCCTCAAACACAGTTCATATTGTCAAAGGATAAAACATACAAAGAGTTAATTTGCCATAACAGAAATCTTTTTTTTAATGTTTGTTTTTATTTATTTTCCTAAATCATGTTTTATCGTGCACTCAAGGGATTATCAATCAAGCTGGTGTTGGTTTATTCATTTTAATTTTTTCTGTTGTTTTTACAAATGAACTCTTCAAAGATGAAGAGTATTTTGAGTGGGCTGATGTCAATTCCAAAGAAATATTTCTTTATGGAACAATCCTTGGACAGCTCTTCAAATTTACAATTGAACTGGTTTACAGGGAGGAATAAAGGGATATAAACTTCTGATATCCTTCCCTTGCTCTCTGTATGTTATGTGAGATTATAAATATGGGTCTGTATCTGCACCTCGGGGTCAGACTCCTCATACACACCTCTGTGTGTGAGCTCTGGCCTCTCAGCTGAAATAGATTGACTCTGTGTGCGCTCGCTCTCTGTCTTTTGATATACTCTCTCTTTACTCTTTATTTGTTTACCTTTTATTATTTTGCTTAATATACAAAAGACAACTGTTTGTTGGATCATCATTTTATTTGTTCACTTCTCCACAAGGAAATACCAAATTTCCACCACATCCATCAATTTGTATACTTAATATATACAAGATATATTACAGGATACAGTGAGTTGGTTTATTCTTTTTTCATCAATTTTATTTAAGAAACTTATACTCAAACACTGAAAATCCACATACCATCCTACACTACAAAAAATAAATGTGTTATTATTGAAAATGGAAAAGACAATAGCTGTTGAAAAGAACAGATTAACTCAATTTGAAATCATATGGGGATAAGTATTATGTTGTATACCTGGTTAACCGTTTTATTATGTTACAAGTCAATTAGACCCACACTGTTTGTACACTAACAAACAGACACAGCATCAGTTCAAATCAGTAAAACTTTGTTTTGGCTTGTCAGAGAATTCTGAAAGAATGAATATAAGAACATTTGATATATAGACTATATTTAAATGTTTAATTAACATTTCCTTTCACAAAAACTTTGAGATTTTGATAACATTTGCAATGTAGAGATTTTCACTTCCTCTAAATAGTCCAATATTATGTTTTATTTTGTAAAGTCCACCTACACTCACTGTAGATATGATTTCCCAGTTTATGTCAATATAATCCTGTCACTTTTTCATTATTCTCCATATGATGAGCACAATGTAAGTTTGTGCATCCTGTACACACACTGTGCTGGTTTTACTGTCTTGTTCAGGAGGGCAGACCTGGCATCTTTTCAGCTTCTTGCCGTCAATTGAATGCTACAGAGTCCCCGAAGTCCCAAAATATAATGTTTTTGTCTCTTATGTGCACAACATATTATTTTGTGCTCACACAGGATTTGTGTTATTATCTTGTGTAAACTACCTGGTGTGCACAGGATCCATATCTGGTCAGCAGAAGTTATTATCCTGTCATTATCCAATGTACACACCTCCCAAATCTTAACATTGTATTGCATGGACCAAAGCATGAGCAAGCTCATCGGTTGATCCAACTCCTTTTGGGAGGTGGGTTCAAAACAGAAAAAAATCCCTCAAATTTGGCATATAAGTGGTACGTTATACAACGTACAAGTATAAAAGAAACACCAATGTCTGTGAATGACCCCTGTGCACGTTAGCCTATGTGAAGAAGCATTTCAGTATTCAGTCTTTTGAAGCTTAAAGCCCCACTCCAGTCAATTGACATTTTTATGATATTTCATATATGTGTGAGTCATTGCCTGACAATGTTGATGATCTACACTGTTTGCCAAATATTTTTTGACAAATAACTTAATTTTGTGCTAAAGTTTAAAAAATTGAAGCTGTTGCTAAAACAGAACTATGACGTATGACTATAGCAGAAGCTACAAGTCATACGTCATCCTCCAAGCTTGCACAGGCGCACTGTCCAGACTCTTTGTGTCTGAGCGGCAAACTGATAAACATCGTTGTGAGCTAGCTAGTAAACTTATTTTGTATTTTACCACAATTGTAGTATTATAGACTTAGACGGACAGACCGACCCACAGATAGTTATATCTTTCTGTGTAGGTGTGTCTGTTTGTTTATCTGTCAGTTTGTTTTTCTTGTTAGTTAGCTAACTTAGGTAGGTGTGGTTAGCTAGCCTAACTTACTGCATTAGCTAACAGAGGGTCTTCATTTTATTTTTTAGTTTCGTCCACCTTAGTTTAGTGTGTTGTTTATTCTCACAATGGCATTTGTGTGTGCGGTGAACGGGTGCAATCAACGCAGTGGATTACAGGAAATCCCACTGGCAAACAAGCTAACGCACAGCCAACTGTCTGGACCGCACAGCATACGCGCCGCATTTTCATCTGCAACACACATTTTACTACAGACTGTTTCATCAGAGAAGGCTGAAGTTGAGGAGCGATGCTGTCCCGGCCATCAGCGTTGATGAAACGGTGAGTTGTGCACTGTGAAATGTTTTTAATGATTTATTCACACTAGCGAACTAACGCTAGTTGACGGCTGGTTATTTCGTTGTTTCATAACGTAAAGACATGTCTTCGTCGTGGGATGTAAACTAAATGGGTTTTTTTTTTCCATTTAATTGTGTGTGCTAGCTGTTCAAGTGTACCTTCAACCTGAGAGGAAGAGTGTGTCCTGTGAGACAGAACCTGAACACAACCCCCATTTGCACACCACTGAAGAGATCACGCTTGGACTACTCCACAGATGATTCCAGCTTTAGTCCTGGTGACAGCACTTTGATTAAAGATCAGTAAGATTTTAACTTTTTCAGCTTGTGTCTTAAACGTTCCTTAATTAACATGTGACGTGTCATCTGTGTGTGTGTGTGTGTGTGTGTGTGTGTACAAATATTAGATCCTAAATTTAATTCATGAGGCTGGGTTTGAACCCAACCATGGGCCTTTCTGTGTGGAGTGTGCGTGTTCTTCCTGTGTTCATGTGTGTTTCCTCTGGGTGCTTCTCCCATGTCACGCATGTTAGTGTGTGTAGAAGGGCACAGCTGAAAATAATACTCAGCAAGCCTACCCTGGGTAAATAAAAGTTAATAAATAAATAGTTATATTTGTGATAGTGCCTAAACCAGATATATGAATAAGAGAGATGATTAGTCAAAAATTGACAAAAATGTCATCAATTAGGTATATAGAGTTTTGTAGATCAGTTTTGCAAAGGGAGCAATGAGATCAAGTCCCTTACCAAGCAAAAGGCCAAGTGAGAAGCGCAGCTGCACAATCGTAGGTCGCAGCTTCTCTGATGAAGACTGTACTGTATCAAAACTTTGTGTAAATATTCAATGAATGAGCATCGCGCCACAAGTGTGTGGCTTCTCTTATAACTCCTCTGCTTGTTTTTGTCAGGTGGCAGCTCATTAAGCCAAGCCATTGGCGCCCCCTCCTGGTAGTGGATAGTCAAATTTCAGTACAAATCAAAACATCGGCTGTGTTTGAAATCGCATATTAACGTACTGGCTACTACATACTCAATCAGTATGTGCTGCATATTAAATGAACGATTAAGTATGTCATTACATGCAGACTGTTCACACTGAAGTATACTCAAGCAAGACAATCATGTGATGCAGTCACATGATCACAACGATCACAACATTACCGGTCCGAGCTAAGAGACACAATATATCTTGGGGCAGTTGAGTATGTCCAGTAAGCTCACGCTGCATACTCAGAAATTCTTGCTAATCTAGTACACATCTGGGTATTTCTCGCATACACAAAATCCACATACTATGCAGGTGGAACACACTACATACTCAATTTGATGTCATACTTAGTATGAATAGTGCGTTAGCGATTCTGAACACAGCCATGGACATAACAAATAGCTCAATGCTGATTAGCAAATTGCTTTGGGACGTCAAGTTAAATGAAACATGAGCTACCAGTTACATATCTGCAAGTCTGAATGCACACCTACAAATCTCTGCAGACAAATCTACCGTTACATTTTCAAATCTCAATACATGTGAGAAACTGGTTACGCATTTATAAATCTCAGGAAACATTTGCACATATCAACTTATGCATTTACTATGATAAAGTCTTGATTCCATAACGTTTTAAATCACTGTACACACTCAGTGTATACATTATATACAGTGCCTTGAAAAAGTTTTCAGACCCTTGATAAAATCTCACTTTTTTACTGGATAACAAATACTGCTGTAATATTTATTTCCATGTAATAACTTAATTCAAAATATGACTACTCAAAATTATTTTTTCTACTTTAACTTCATATTTTGACAAAGTTCTGAATACTTTTGCAATGCACTGTATGTGCATCAATGTGTAATGCTTATGTTTTACATCCTTCAGAGCAATGAAGTGGGCAACAGCCTGAGAATGGAGAAAGAAGGTTTGGTGAGAGGGCTGTCAGTCTTGGCCAACGCGGGTGTTTTAAGATTAGAAATAATTGTTAATCAAAAATCTCATATGTAAGTATGTAATGTAAACGCCCACCGTCAACCCTACAATATTGATATCAAGGTATTCAGTCAAAGGTGTCATATTTGATTTTGTCCATGTGGCCAAGGCCTATACTGAAAAGTCATCCATGTCCTGCCATGTGTCTTTGTTGTTGGGTATTTTGTAAATATAACTATGGAATAAACTAATTCTACAATGCTACTGAACGTGTCCTTTTCTCCATTTAACGGGATAGCACAGATGTGTAATCTTGAATATACTAACTGTTGGGGCGTAGCTGATTCAGTGTGTGTGACTGAAATCACTAACCTTTTGTTTTATTCATTTTGCCGAGACATTTTTAGAAGGTAAGGGGACAGAAAATGTTCCATAAACATATTTACAAGTAAACCACTTTATTGTCCTAATGAACCTATATTTGGGGATAATGAAAATAAGTGTAGTCATGGGATGGATCAGGAAACTCCTGCCTTATCTTGATGTGTGTCTGTACCACCTATGAAAAAAAAGGACAAAGCAATAGGCAGTTTTATAACTTCAAACACTCATTATCTTTTAAAATGTCTTGGAAAAATGTACCTGATTGACTTTCCTACAGCACACATTCTCTCAAGCTTCTGGCATGGAGGCACAGTGGCCACAAATGCACCTGTTTATACAGACTAAGTTTTACTACATTGCAAGTCAGGTTTGTAGCAGTTGTATTAATTTCAATAATATGCAACAACACATTATAATATTTTACAGTTTTCTATCCTGCCATGATTTGGAGGCTATGTGAAATTGTAGCCACTGAGGAAGAAATTTACAAACGTTAAGCCATCGATGATTTCACATATCTCTGTTATTGACGTGTAACCTAGTCTGTGTAGGTGATGAGGGGGGATAAATATCAGTAAACTGAATGCTGTGTATTGATAAATCTGTGGCGCTGCCGATGGTGCTGTAGTAGCAGACAGATCAGTTGGAGGGACTGATCAGTCTGCTACTACTCCTGTCAGCTTCGCCTCGGATCTATAATACTCAATATTATAACTACACTGAACAAAAATATAAACGCAACACTTTTGTTTTTGCACCTGTGCAATAATCATGCTGTCTAATCAGCATCTTGATATGCCACACCCGTGAGGTGGATGGATTATCTCGGCAAAGGAGAAGTTCTCACTAACACAAATTTAGACAATTTTGTGAACAATATTTGAAAGAAATAGGCCTTTTGTGTACATAGAAAAAGTTTTAGCTCTTTGAGGTCAGCTCATGAAAAATTGGAGCAAAAACAAAAGTGTTGCGTTTATATTTTTGTTCAGTGTAGTTATAATATTGAGTATTATAGATCCGAGGCGAAGCTGACAGGAGTAGTAGCAGACTGATCAGTCCCTCCAACTGATCTGTCTGCTACTTCAGCACCATCGGCAGCGCCACAGATTTATCAATACACAGCAGTCAATTTACTGATATTTATCCCCCCTCATCACCTACATAGACTAGGTTACACGTCAATAACAGAGATATGTGAAATCATCGATGGCTTAACTTAAATTTCCTCCTCAGTGGCTACAATTTCACATAGCCTCCAAATCATGGCAGGATAGAAAACTGTAAAATATTATAATGTGTTGTTGAATATTATTGAAATGAATACAACTGCTACAAACCTGACTTGCATTGTAGTAAAACTGAGTCTGTATAAACAGGTGCATTTGTGGCCACTGTGCCTCCATGCCAGAAGCTTGAGAGAATGTGTGCTGTAGGAAAGTCAATCAGGTACATTTTTCCAAGACATTTTAAAAGATAATGGGACAGAGTGTTTCAAGTTATAAAACTATCTATTGCTTTGTCCAGTAACATGGTGGAATCCTATCTTCCCTAGGCAGTTATTGGTCAGTGTGTCTCCCATTGTGTACAACAGCTACAGGCAGCACTATGGTGAATTGGAGGCACAACATGTGTATGTATTGTATTATTCAGTTTAAGTTAACAAGTTTCAGTTTTATGCTAGAAATGTGAAGCAAATTTCCTACTAGGTGGTACAGACACACATCAAGATAAGGCAGAAGTTTCCTGATCCATCCCATGACTACACTTATTTTCATTATTCAGTTCAGTGTATATAGCTGGGGTCGTTCATGAGTCGGCTCGCTAGTCGCGGGTGAACGACCAGCTGAAGCTGGAGGTGCAGCAACACTCAGAGAGCTGCTGGTTTCCTGTGACTGATTCCAACACTGAGCTGTTTGGACACTGCAGCTCTGGAGAGAGAGGGCTGTTTGATGCATTTAGAAGGCCTAGGCAAAGGAAAGGGGGAGGGAGGGGGGGACTGCAGCGTCTGTGTGATGGATGGAGAGGAAGGCAAGGAGTTGAGCCGTGATGGCCAGGGATCAAATTTAAGCTTGCATCATCCACATAGTAAATATGATGAATATTCATCCAGGACCAAACCCTCAGAAAAATCTCAGCCATAGCCTCAACACCTGCAGGGAAATGCGCACACACACACACACACACACACACACACACACACACACACACACACACACACACAGAGGAGAGGTAAACCAATAATCACATTTAAAGAGATAGAGAAGCTGTGATGCTCAGGACATTGTCACATCGCATATTATATATATATATCCATATATCCTGAAACTGAACATGTTCTGGAGTCCTAAAAGATTTTGGATGAAAACTCTAACTTCAGTTCATGGCAGAATAAAATGATGCTACGTGGTCAAAACTATGTAGACACCTAAATATAAGAGCCATATGTGATGGTTGAAAATATGATTTCAACACTTTAATGTGCTGCTATAAGAGCCTCCACTCTGCTGGTTTCAGGCTTTCCACCAGATGTTGAACCTGGCTGCAGGGATTTGCTCCCATTGAGACACAAGAGCATTAGTGTGTTGGGTGACAAGGCCTGGCTCGTAGTTGACGTTCTAATTCATCTTAAAAGTGTTGGATGGAGTTGAGGTCAGGGCTCTGTGCAGGCCAGTCAAGCGCTTCCACACCAAACTGGGGAAATCATTTCTTCATGGAGCTTCTTTGTGCAGGTCAATAGAGAAATTGACACAGATGATAAGAATGGCCCCTTACATTTGTTTTCCATTGACATTTGGTGTAGTACACACTTTTTAAAAGACTTAAAGTTGTCAGCGATAGTACGAGCTCTGTAACTGTTATTATTATTATACACATTATTCTTGATATTTATCAATTTTCCTAGTATTCTCTTGATAATAGTTGTGATGTTAATTGATTTCAGGCTTTCTTCCCCCTTTTATCCTCAATAAAGTGAATTGGCATGTCATGGTAACTTAGGTCTACACCATACATACACCATCTTAGCCTCAATTAGAATATTAACTGTTTAAAAGTAATAAGCTTTTTTTGTATTTTCAGAAAGAAATGGAGTTTTCTCAGAGAACAAAGAGAAGGAAAATAGATGCAAAAGTGTCTGAACATTTTCATCTTTACATTTTGATCTGAGAGATCTGACAGACACACTTACACGTAGAGTTATTATCTGGTCTAATATATGGTCTACTTTTATTCCACAGCACCAATGTGAGTTTGTGGCCTATTCTGGGTAGGATTAAGGACATCCCAAATTCAAATGTCTTTGTGAATGGCTGGTACTCAGGTGTGACCAAACCCTCTCACCTGCAAGAGTATTTGAATGAATTTATTCAAGATGTTAAAATGTTGTACAGGAGGGCATTCAGTATAATGGTGTGCTAGTAGGATATAGTACATAAACACAGCAAAAACATTTGTGGAGACAAAAAAGAAATCGTAAATTATGTAAAAGACCTAACCATCTCTTCACCTAGCTGGATCTGGCCATAGCACTTTGTCCACGTCACAGGCTATGTCCTCTCTTGCAAGACAGCGAGGGAAGAATCTTCTTGAATAGTGAATCCATCCTCGCACAGACCCTGCATCAGTTTGGTCACAGGCCTCCTCCATGGCTTGAATGAGGGGTATTCTGACATGGAGATCGTAAACCTTCCACCACCACGCTGAATGAGGTTACGGTAAGAATTATTTTCAAAATTGTGGATGCTGATGAAACCAGTTTTGGACCAGAGCAGAGAATGTATCCCTCTCCCTCTTCCTCTTACTGCAAAGTTGCCTTCCATTTTTGTTGAAGACAGGTGCATAATTGTAAACTCACCAATCCGGAGTAAGCACTATAAAAAGACTACAGGTGAGTGTACCTAAGTGTCTGTACACCTGACAGCTGTGTTTGATCAATTGGTTATAGGTGTGGTATTTTCAATGGCAGTGCCTTGAAATGGCAAACAAGTGACATCATGTTAGATTTATGTGTCTAAGTGTTTTTAGTGTTTTACAAAACACTGTGTGTAGTGTTTTGCAAAAAGTGTGAGGCTGAGAATGTGTTTATAGTTGTGCAGATCTGGGCTGAGGTTTTGCCCCTTGAGTGTCAGGTTTCACTAACTGCGTGTTATTTTTAATTTTAGTGTGTAAGCAATCGTAAAAAACTGTAAAAGAAATTTTACAGAAAGGGCTTGAAATGAAATTCGGACCTGAAGTGGCTCCAGTCTGTCTCTGATGTGCTAAACAATAAGCTCTTATTCTGAACGAGACTCATAAGAGAGATGTTATTTCTCTCATGTTCAGAACAGAAACACATTTACATAATTGTCAGAAATTACCAGGTACAGGCTGTGATATGTAATTATACCACACTCTCATCCATCTTATCACACAAAAACAAACATATTATTACTGGAAGAAGACAGGATGCAAATAGTGTCGCATTCAGTGTGTTTTCACATAGTGTCGCATTCAGTATGTTTTCACAGACACTGAAGTCATCCATACACAAACAAAGAAGACTCACAGCGGCCTTTTCTGTTAGAATTGAATGAAATGATACAAAAACTACAGTATGAAACAAAGGATACTGCACAAATCTAAAAGAAAACAGGATTATAGATATTCCCTTCAATGGAAACACTTCATGAATGTATGATCTACTCTTTGGAAACCATGAGGAAGACAGCTTTGTCTAAACATTGATTTCTTATTCTGACCTTTGCAGCTTCACTTTCTATTTATTTTGTTACATTTCCTTTTTTTAAAGCTGGTAGCTCATCAGCCAGGGGGGCACTTTTTCCTACTCACCCTTACAGTTACAAAAAACATGGCATTTCTCAGTATTAGCTTCATGCACATTTATTTATTTATTCATTTAATATTTATGTTTATGTTTAGAAGGACAAATATGTAGCATGAACCAATGCCACATACCACAGCATTTATAACCTAAGCTAGTTTGCAAGGCTCATCCCTATTAGGACCATTCAATGTAGTGTTATCAGATATAGAATATAAATGGGACCATGTCACAATATTTTTAAGCTGCTTCAGGGGAAATTTAAGGAAAAACCAAGATTCAAGAAAGAAAGTCAAAGAATACAATTTAACACTGTTAGAAAAAGAGAATATATTATGAAAACCATCTGTGTTATAAATGAGCTGCATGTCAAGGCAGGTTCACTTCACTTTGTTTACCTAGAGACTCATTAAACACTGTTCAGCCAATCAACATGTTCTGCTCTGATCAGTGTGAGCCCTTCAGGATTTTAATTATCTTGTGTTTTTCACACCAGCATTCATTTTCTTCTTTTGTCATGCAGTTGTCATTATTTTTCTTCTATGAGAGCAAATGAATCCAGCATTTGTTCAAGAAAACATCAGTGATTCACTCTGCTTTCACTGCATTACAGTGACATCTATTCAAGGGCATCAGTTCATCATTTCCATCACTTTTCAAAATCCTATTGTTGTCCCCCTTACAGTTTCATTTTGATTAATTCTGTAAAAGACCACTAAACTGTGTCCTCTTACTGTCCAACCACCAGATCCAGATGGGAGAAGCTCTGAGTTGATCAAAATGTTAAAATGCTCATCTGAGTCACCAGTTATTACAGTATCACAGCATTTAAGTGCTACAAGCATTAGAAAAGGATTTGCTGACTTTTTTTTAATGCACATATTGCCTCTCAGGCAACATACAAGCTGAAAAAAACTGTAGCTCTTCTTCTTTACAGATAATTCTCCTAAAAAGATGCTTGAACTGATCAAAGATAATGCAGTAAAAGACTCTTGTAGTATAGATATAAATATAACATTATTTATTGAATTCACTGTTGACATTGGAAATGATACTTTGAATTTTTTGTCAACCATTTTTTACGTTTTTTAACGTAATTACAATATTTATCAAAAAGTATCAGGTTTCTTTCAAGGACATTTTAGGTGATTACTGGGTTGGTGCATCATAATGCAGCAATGTATGTGGCATTTTACTTTACAATAACCAATTTAATCATAATTTATTATTTGCTAGACAATATAAATTAATATAAATGAAGAAAATAATAATAATTATTAATTTATATTATTATTATTTATATTATATATTGGCATCTTGAAAACCATGTGTTCATACACTCCTAACTCCTCTGAAAAATATGACCACCACATAATGAGACATATGGTCTGTTTCAGAATGAGGCTGAGCTGGAAGCAGCTGATCAGAGACTTTCACCCACATCAAAAATCCAATTAAAATGAATGCCAGGAAAAAACAAAATCAACAACGAAATTGAATATGAATCTGCTAATGTTAGGTCCTGTATCTGTAGATGACAACTAGATTCATCAAACAGATAGATTTCTCTAATTTGAGGAGGATTGTGAGATATGTTGATAGCTTTTGAATCAAAGCTTTAGAAATGAAAAGGATGCAGTGTTTCTCACACCTATGGGATAGAGATGTCCAGTTTACATTTTTGAATAGTGTACAATTACAAGTAGTATTGCCATCACTAGTAATGAAACTATGGCACTGTGATATAGGGGGTCTAGTGCCTTCAGGAATGGAGCTGATGTGTCAACAAAAAGAAATGTGGACCAATTATTTTCTACCGTTTTTAGAGAAACTCTTCCTTGTTTGATTGATTTGAGTTTGATATTCTTCATGGGTTTGTCAGTGTGAAAAGAGTTTTGGTTTTACTGTCTAACCAAAAGCCAAGGTACTTAAAACCTTTTTCATTTTAAAACCATTTAGTGTGAAGATAAATGGGCACTCTTCATTGCAACTACTGTTTATGCTACATGTTAATGTCATTGTTTAAAGCACGGGCGGCTAATCTCTTAGCTTACTACAACACTACAGTGTGGAACGCATTGGACTATGGATGATGCCCAGTGACAACCACAAACTATTTATTACCCATGACGGATGTAACGCTAATGACGTGAGTAAAGGACAATACTATACTGAACTGTTGTAGTTACAGTATGTAAATTGGCCATACAAAGCTATAGACTATGCCACAGAGGCTGGCTAGTTCCTTATCCGTAACCTAATAGCCTGTATGGAGTAATTTAACCCAGAAGAGGTTATGTTTGTTTACGTTCATATAAAACATAGATATGAAAGCAGTTATATGGACACATCCACCACTAGGTGGTGAAATTATTTTATTTTGATTTCTTTTCCATTTCCTATTTTTGTTTGTATTTTCCTATTTTGCTTTATAAACATGCAGCAAAGATAGCAGTGTTGCTAAAGGAGTCCTATCTAATGATGTTCAACTCATGCACAGTTGTTTTTTGAGAGGTGAGAATGGTTTTGACGTGGAATATGCTAAAAGGAGAGACAAGTGTTCGTAAGGCAGTCCTAGATTTAGGGAGGACCAGCCCAGGTATCCAGGATGACAAAGGGTTGTTTTGTTTTCTATGTTCTACTTATTTATTTGGGTTTTACAGACATATCAGTGTTTTATGACTTAGTCTAATACAGTACACAACCAAATATTGTCAGTATTACTCAGTTCAATTGCTCCTGAAACAGTAGGTAAGCAGAAAGGTGCAATCTCTGTCATTAGTTGGAATGTTAAAGGCTTGAATAATTTGGTCAAATGAGGTTAAATATTCACTCACTTAAAATCACTACAACCGGACATTATATTTCTGCAAGAGACACACTTGAATATTAATTGTCAAGGGAGACTAAGATGCAAATGGATTGGACAAATTTACCATTCACGTTTCAATTATAAAGCAAGGGAAGCAAGGAACAGTCATTCTTATCAGGAAAGGGCTCTCATTTGAACCTACCAATGTTATATTCAATTCAGTTTTATTTATATAGCGCCATATCATAACAAAGTTATCTCAGGGCACTTTTATATCGGGAGGTGCAGGAGGAAAGAGAACATAGAGCAGCACAGTACAGTTCCACATAGAGATGTGAAGTAATAGTTGTGGTATTATAATAGTAATACTAATAATAACAAAAGCAGTAATGGCAGCAGTGGGTGCAGAGCAGGAACACAGGGGCAGCAGGTGGCCTGCAACCATAGATCCAGACTCTACAGCTCCGGAGGCAGAAATACCTGCAGAAAGCAACAGGAGAGAGAGAGAGGAGAGAAAGCACACAACTACGGGAAGAAGTTGAGTTAGTAACAAGCATTGATGGGATATGAGTGTGTACAGATGGAGAGGGAGAGGAGGAGAGAGGAGCTCACTGCATCCTAGGAAGTCTCCCGGCAGTCTAGCCCTATAGCAGCATAACTAAGGGGTGGCTCAGGGGTGAATGAATAGAATAGAATTGGTCCAAGCACAGAACCTTGTGGAACTCCGTGACTAACTTTGGCGTGCATGGAGGATTCATCATTAACATGTACAAACTGATATCGATCTGATAAATATCGATCTGATAAAAAATAAAAATCTGATAAAAATAAACCAGCTTAGTGCGGTGCCTTTAATGCCAATTAAATGTTCTAGTCTCTGTAATGTGATGGTCAATGGTATCGAATGCGGCACTAAGATCTAACAAGACAAGTACAGAGACAAGTCCTTTGTCGGATGCAATTAGAAGGTAATTTGTAACTTTCACCAGTGCTGTCTCTGTGCTATGATGCACTCTAAATCCTGACTGAAAATCCTCAAATAGCTTATTGTTGTGTAGAAAGTCACACAACTGATTAGCGACTGCTTTCTCAAGGATCTTAGAGAAAAGGAGGGTTAGATATAGTTCTATAATTTGACAAAACGCCTGGATCAAGAGTGGGCTTTTTAAGAAGAGGTTTAATTACAGCTACTTTAAAAGGACTGTGGCACATAGCCTTTTAATAAGGACAGATTGATCATATCTAGTAAAGAAGTGCTAACTAAGGGTAAAACTTCTTTAAGCAGCCTAGTTGGGACAGGGTCTAAGAGACACGTTGATGGCTTAGATGAAGAAATCATTGAAGTTAGTTGATTAAGGTTGATGGGAGAAAAGCAGTCTAAATGTACATCAGGTTTTACAGTTGTTTCTAAGGTTCCTGTGTTTGAAGATAAGTCAGTACCAGCTGAGGGCAGGAGGTGCTGAATTTTGTCTCTAATAGTTAGAATTTTATCATTAAAGAAGCTCATAAAGTCATTACTACTGAGATCTATAGGAATACATGGCTCAACAGAGCTGTGACTCTCTGTCAGCCTGGCTACAGTGCTGAACAGAAACCTGGGGTTGTTCTTATTTTCCTCTATTAATGATAAGTAGTAGGCTGCTCTAACATTACGGAGGTCCTTCCTATAAATTTTAAGACTATCTTGCCAGGCTAAACATGGTTCTTCCAGATTGGTGGAATGCCATTTCCTTTCAGGTTTTCGCAATGTTTGCCTTAATTTGCGGGTTTGCGGGTTATACCATGGAGCTAACCTCCTCTGTTTTATTATCTTCTTTTTTAGAGGGGCAATAGAGTCGAGTGTAGTGAGCCTGCAGCACTATCAACAAGATGATCAATTTGGGAGGGACTAAAGTTAGCATAGGAGTCATCTGTTATATTGAGACATGGAACTGAATTAAATGCCGATGGAATCACTTCCTTAAATTTAGCTACAGCACTATCAGATAGACATCTAGTGTAGGAATGTTTGCCTAATGGCGTGTAGTCCAGTAATAGGAATTCAAAAGTTATTAAATAATGGTCTCATAAAAAAGGATTCTGTGGAAAGACTGTTAGATGTTAAATTTCTATGCCATAGACAAGAACAAGATCGAGGGTGTGGTTAAAACAGTGAGTGGGTTTATGTACACTCTCATTATTAGTGCTGCGTTTGACAGAAGCCAATCGAATCTAAGGCTATCATTTTCTACATCCACATGAATATTAAAATCACCTACAATAATTATTTTATCTGTTTTAAGGACTAAACCTGATAAGAACTCTGAGAATTCAGATAAAAATTCAGAATACGGTCCAGGAGCTCGGTACACTATGACAAATAGAATTGGCTGTAGTGTTTTCCAGTTTGGGTGTGAAAGACTAAGAACAAGGCTTTCGAACGAGTTATAATTTAGTTTAGGTTTAGGTTTGATTAATAGGCTTGAGTCGAAGATGGCTGCAACTTCACCTCCTCGGCCTGAGCCTCGAGGAATGTGAGTATTAATGTGACTGGGGGGAGTGGATTAATTTAGGCTAACATATTCATCGTGACACAGCCAGGTTTCAGTAAGACAAAATAAATCAATATTATGATCTGATATTAGATAGTTTACTAGAACAGCTTTAGATGAGAGAGATCTAATGTTTAAGAGTCCACATTTAATTCTCCTAATTTGTTGTACTGTTGCAGTGGTGGTTTTACTTTTTATTAGGTTTTTATGTGTAACTCCTCTTCTGTTTACTTTTGATTTAAATAATTTAAGTGGTTGGGGGGCAGACACCCTTTCTGTGGAGTTTAGGGTGGGTAACTGCTCTAATGGAAGCGCAGAGAAGCGTGTAGGACTGCAACTCTGCCTCCTGGTCTAGACCACAGACTGTATTAAGTCTATGGTCTGAACTCTGAGCTGTCATGGCTTTGGGCCACTAATAAATTCGGCCAGATTTCTGGATATGAGAGCGACTCCATCCAAAGTGGTATGAATGCCATCTCTCAGTCTCATCTATCAGACCAGGTCTTCTCCAGAAAGTCCGCCAATTATCTACAAAGCCCACATCATTACCTGGACACCACCTCGACAACCAGCGGTTGAATGATGACATGCGGCTATACATGTCATCGCTAGTAAGATTAGGTAGGGGCCCAGAGAAAACTACGGAGTCCGACATTGTCTTTGCATATGTACACACCGACTCAACATTAATTTTCGTGACCTCCGACCTTGGCGTAATCAGGTGTCATTACCGCCGACGTGAATAACAATCTTACCATATTTACGCTTATCCTTAGCCAGCAGTTTTAAATAGGATTCAACGTTGCCCACTCTGGCCCCTGGGATGCATTTGACTATGGTCGTTGGTGTCGCTAATTTCACGTTTCGCAAAATGGAGCTGCCAATAATCAGAGTTGGTTTCTCAGCGGGTGTGTCGCTGAGTGGAGAGAACCTGTTAGAAACGGGTCGGTGGTGAACCGTGGGCTTTGGTTTAGGGCTATGCTACATTTGTTACATGTACCATTATCGTTAAAGGAGGCAGAGGAATAACAAAACATTTGACACACCGAGCAAGAGAGAGCAGGAGAGGGAGACGCCATCGCTAACTGAGCTAAAAGCTAAACTACAGTAGCAAGCAACTAACTAGCGTGTAAACAACTGTGGGATTAGCGGAAAGTCGCTAATAGGAGAGAGCTATGAGTGCTTAAACAGAACTAGTGTATACTTAAATGTATAGCGGGTAATTAACCGCTATAGTAAAGAAAATATCAAAATTAACTGGGTTTAGCTAGAGCAGCAAAATTTGCTACCAGTAACACAGAAGCACCGGTAACAGGAAATGAGACAATACGTTCACCTCAGCACGTCAGCACGTCCAGCCAGGTATGAGATGTATGTTTTATCAGATGCAAATGCACATCCCTTATATTGGCCAATGTCTACGGACCAAAGTAGAATGACCCACAATTCTTTATAATTTTTTTTCAGTTCTCCCTGATCTTAATTCCCATCAATTGATATTAGGAGGGGACACTAACTGTGTTCTTCATACACAGTTAGATAGATCAAAACCAAAGCCAAATAGTTCTTTATCATCAACTGCAGTGGTAATCAGTTCCTTCCTTTATTCCTATGGTCTGTCTGACCCATGGCGGATGGAAAATCCTACTGCAAAACAATTTCCTTTCTTCTCCCTGTCCATCATAGTTATTCTAGGATTGACTATTTTATTATAGACAACAAATTACTGCCTTTTATTTCGAATTGTCAATACAACATAGTTCTGTCAGACCATAGTCCTGTCTAAATTGACATATTATTTCCAGACAACATAGTGTCTTAATATATTTGGTGCCTAGAGTCCGGCTTGCTCTCATGTGAACAGTTTAAAATGTTCCTTAGTGAACAAATTGATTTTTTTCTGGAGATCAATAATACCCCACATTTCATGAGCACTCTATGGGAATCACTAAAATCATATATCAGGGGACAAATAATTTCCTACATTACATATAGAAGTGGACAACACTCTAAGCGATTTAAAGATCTAACACACAGCATTGTGGATATAGATAAAAGATACACTCTATACATACACATATACATACACACACACACACACACATATATATATATATATATATATATATATATATAGATAAAGTGTGTTTGGGTTCTACAGTAACTAATAGATGACACCAAATTTGCAGTGTTACAAAGGCCCGTATATTCAGTGTGACTATCTGTGTGACAATGTCAGGCCCAGTGTTACAATCTCACTCAGTACTGTGTGACAATGTTTATCTTGCTTTAAGCAGTGTGGATGGTGACTGACATACGTTTTCCCCTCGGTGCTGCTGAGAGCTTTCAGTACTACAAACCTGTGTACTCGCTCGACTCAACCTTACTCAAGTAAGCACTGCTTGGGAGGTCCAGGGGTCGCCAGATTCGTTCATGTACCAGAGTCAAATGGTAGACTCAGTGCTTGTTAGCCTGTTAGCTTGTTAGCCTGTAGAGATTATTCCTGCTGCTGAGGTCTTTATCAACCAAACTGCGGCAGCAAGTCTTGACAGATAGATTACTGTTAGTGCCTGTAAGTGTTAATAATTGTTTTGCATTTTGATTTAAATACTTTTATTGTCTCCAAGTCATTTCTTATTTCTCTCCTCTCTGTCATGATAATACATAAGAGTTGGTAGATTTGTGTTTATTTACTGTAAAAATAATACACATGTAGCATCAACAAAACTGTAAGTTAAGTAAAAACTTCTTGTACGTAGCCTACTGCTTAATATTTGGAGAGGATAATGAAGCATATTGATTTACTTCCACTAGATATCATGTTAGTGTGCCCTGCACTCTTGTGGCCTGAAAGATGAGCAACACCAAATACCTAAAAACTCAAAATACTTGATGTATTTAGGATTCTGCACCCCGGTATACTGAGGCAACATAACACTCAAACTTCCCTGCAATAGTGCAATGGTCTCTGCCAAGGTTGTGAGCACAAGGAAACCTCTGTTTTTACAACAGACATAGTGACATCAAGATACAAATACAAATAAGAAATATGATTTAAATAAAAAAAATGTGGAAATCAAACAAATTATTACACAAGTACGTGCCATCAAAAGATATTTTTTCGGGCATTTTTGCCTTTATTGGATAGGGACAGCTGAAGAGAGACAGGAAAGGTGAGAGAGAGAGATAGGGGATGCCATACAGCAAAGAACCCGGGCCGTTGCAGTAAGGACTCAGCCTTAGTATAAGGTACATGCACTACCAGGTGAGCTACCGGGGCACCCCCAAGTTTTCCACTAATGCTCTGTCTGCAGACACATGTCTAAGACATACAGTGGGTATGAATTATAAAGTTTTTTCACTTTTCGTTAAGCAGGAACTTTCTGGTTTCTGGAACTTTTACAGTTGACCAGCTTCAGAAATCCCCATCAGCCTGGCTCAGATGAAATCTTTGGAGGCCATAAATTCTGATTTGTCATTCTTGAGGCTTGGCTGTTTCTCTGGGCTGGAAAGGTCAGTGCAGCACTTTATCCTAACAGATATACTTCCATATTTGCATACTGAGTCTTAATGAGGTGCCAAGTGCTTCCAGAGGTGTTCAGTGGAATTAAAAGAAGCCTTGTTGTAATTCCCCATCAGCTTTGAAGGGGATTCTGATTATAAAGTAGTTATAGAGGCTGAGTAGTGCAGTCAACAGTTTATGATGGTTCTTTATCCAAGGGGGTACAGTGTCCATGCTGAGCAGCTTCCTAGGCTGATCGCAGTTGACCTATTAGGGACCCACCTATGAAGAAGGTGAGCGACGCCTCCGTCAGGTCTAAAAGAATCAACAGTGAAACAGCTGAAAGCCTTCACAGCCATGAAGCCCTGAATGGCTAACTAGCTTTCTGGCTTAATTTAGATGGTAAATCTGCCACTGTTGTAATTGTTAACTACATTTGACAGACTGTGTAGCCACAGTGACAAAAGGAGATGGGACCTTGCAAAGGGCCAGTTATGGATTAATTACCTAAAATTTCATTCTTACTTATTTTTTTCTTAGTTATGTAAGTTATACCCTCATATTGATTAATTACTCCTTAGAAATTAATCCTTGATGGACAACTTTTTAATTATTTTCTTTCCAAAGATTCTACAGAAAAAGCACCAAGGTGCTAGCCGGGCGCCAGACGCCTGAATCACTGGCCACATCTCCCATTTGTTCAGTGACTGAAACATATCTCGTGTTGTGTTCATTGATGGCTGTTTCACTGCTTAAAGAAATACTTACCAATCAGAAAAATGGTAACAAGCGTGGATGAGATGTTTGCAGCTGTACATGTTGTTAGTTGACCTACAGAAATAACAAGTCTTACATAGACATATTTCTTCTTCTTCAATCAATATAATAAACATCTAGTTAACTGTTAAGTGCTGTCAAAAAAGTTACACCTGGACAGGTCACAAGTCTATCACAGGGCTGACACATATAGACACACAACCAGTCAGACACACACATTCACAACAATTTAGAGTAGCCAGTTAAATGAACCTGTGTGTCTTTGTTCTTGCATGCTCTGCTGTGATGCTCCAGTTGTCTCCCACAGGCCAAACAGTTCAGTCAGAGACACTTACGTCACAGAACTAACCATTTACAGCAAATGGTTATACAGTTAGATTTGGCAGAAAAGGCAATGCTGATTGAGGAGAACTCAAAGAATCCATGCAGAGACGAGGATTCTGTGGAGAGCTAATTCCTCAAAACAAAATGATTGTTCCCTGCTTAGTAAGTATTAGCAGGGAGTGCATTATACCCCCAAAACAAAAGACCCTGTGCAATCATCATCATTGTCATCCTGAATCCATGCAACAAGCATGTTGCAATTTCCCTTGATTGCTAGCAAATCCCTTCTCATCTTAGATGCAGCTCAATAATATTGAGCACTCTAAGATGAAAATGCAGCAGGATACAAACAACAGAAACTAAATAAACTGCCTATAAATAGTCTATAAATAAATAGTAATAGTAAATATTCAGCTATAGAGAAATATTTGTGTGTATCGTGGGGCTTTGCAGAGGGTTTGTGGGGAAGACCCGACGGAGCAGAGGGACAGACTGCAGTTCAGTGCTGTGTGGGCGGTTAGTCTCTCAGTCTCTTTATAAACGTGGAGGGACTCACATGCACTAACATGCACACGCGGCCGTCCCAAATTCCAAAACAAAGAACAGAGCGGCTCGGAGAACAACACATACAGAGGGAGTGTGACGTCATTCTCTGATCAGGACCCCATTATTCCTCTATATATTTACATAGCAAATAGTTGTTTGGTGCTATATTAATGTTCAGTATCTCATATATTGCACCTTTAAGTAAATCGCATGCATGCTTTAGTAAGCAACATGTGTGCTTTAGCGCTGGTGACGCTGTCCCCCTGCTCAGTGGCATTTCAGTGCTCAGTTAGTGCCTGGCCGGAGCTCCATTTCAGAAAGCGGTAAGGTGCATGAGTAGCCTACTTGTGTATTACATATTACAGGTTAAGAATGTCTAATTATCCGGTCCGGTTTTAGCAAAGCACGTTTTTTAACTTCTGCCTTTTTGGACACTGCCAGCTCATTTTGCTCCTTTGGATTTGGTTGCCTATTCTGACTGTTTACCTCTCCCATCCTTTTCTGCTTTAATGATCCAAGTAGACTTTGCTGTTCTTCTTTTGAGTTGTGCTTTTAGCTTTACTGAGCTATTACAACAGTGTTTCTAAAGAAAACTCTGAAAGGGTTGTGCACTGTTAAACATTTCAGTTTACAGTCAAAATACTAAACCTCTGAAAGGTCAGAGTTATTGTTGAGCAGGAAAAAGGACAGATTTATTTCCGTACAGATAGTAAAAAGAGTTCAGTGTAGTGCCAGACTGAGGGTTTGTTTTATTTTTTAGGTGAAGCTTTTTTCCAGAGACGACCTCAAACTGATTTTCTTTACTTTTCTTCTGAGTGGAAAAGCCAGAATGATGACAACAGTTAATGTAAAAGTTCATGTAAAATATAAAATGCAGCAGCTGAAGAAAGGAAAAGAAAAGTTAAAAAAAACTAAAGGTTTCAGTGCTCACAGATTTTATTTTACAGTTCAGACTACGACAGAAAATCAGTTTACAAATATTTTAGAATGATGGACAAAAAAATAAATGTCTTTGTAAAACATATTCTTTAAAGGGAAAATTTGCCGCCTGTCATGTGGATGTCCACTCAGTGTGATGGTATATATATATATATATGTAGTCAATTGAATACATTCTGTGTGTGCTATATTGACAGAGAAAGCTGAGTTCTCTTGCTGTGAAATCAATTGTTCTTCTGGCACCAGCACTGTCATAGTAACATAGTTGGAGTCACAGAAGAACTACAAGCTATTTCAGCTTGGATTTCTAGTCTCAGCCTCTGGTTAGCCAGGGAGCATGCTGCCGCTCATAAACAAAACATGTTCTCTTCACTTGTAAACTACCTACGTTTCCAAGAGCGGAAATGGCATCCCAAAATATGAGTGCAGAGGATGTTGTAGACGAGGATGCATATATAGGGGTGTTTTGGTAGTATACTGTATCCAGAGATAGTTTTGTTCCTCTTATACGTAGTATAAGTATATGGACGAAGAAATGCATCAGAGAGAGGCCAAGGGTGCAGAAACTGAATCATTCTGCTGCAATCAATTTCAGTGTGGGCTGTTTTTGTTGGATGCTGTTGCTGATGCCAACCCATAGAGCCCATGTGTGAGTTACTATGAAAGTTTTACTCACTTGGACAGAGGTGTGCTGTAGACCTTCTTCATGATCCCGAAGATAAACTGGAAAAGACAAGACAAGACCAGCAGGGCCCAGAGGGCAGGTGACCAGTGAGTGAGTATTTTTGTCACCTAACGCTATGTTTTGGCCAAAGTAATAACTATAGGCTAGGGTGGTAAGTTACTCCCACAGGCTGGGGCGATGTTGGACTAATGTTGTAATATTGAGGTTGGACGTCGGTAACTTTATAATGCAACGCTAGCTCAGCTACCGTTAGCTTTGTTGTTATACGAAGCCTATTCTGTTCCTCACCATTCAGTTTCTCTTGAACGTAAAGCCTCATTTGAAGCCAACTAAATAACGAGTGTAATAGGTTGGATGCCGGTAGCTCAGCTAGCGTTAGCTTTGTAGTTATACAGAAGCCCGTTGGCTTGGCATCGTTATGTAACTTTGTTAAGCAGCAGCTAGCTTGCTCAGTGGGCATCAGAAGCTTGCGCGCAATGCATCCTGGTACACGTAGGCACTGCCGGCACAGCTCCGTGAACAGAACTCAGATTTCTTGGTCAAGGTTTAGTATGTTTTATTTATCAATTTACACAAGCAACAAAACAAAACGTTAGTGATAAAAAAAAAAACGGAATGAGTTAGCATAACAGAACAACAACTCCCAATTCTACCAGTTTTACACTTTAGCTTCCAGGTTTCATATTTTAATCTACAAAAAACATTCAGCTGTTAAAATTTGCTCTTTGAAGACATTTATGCTTCTATTCCAATTCTTTCCACCATTTATACTTAAAATATTGTGCTTTTTTCAACAATTTATTACAGTAAAAGCAACAATACTTCTACTTTCAGCAGTGTTTCGCTAATTCATTTCAACATTTCAGATCTCTGCATTTTCAACATTTCTGCTTTTTCAGCAGTGTTTTGCAAATTCATTTCAGCTGTCAGCATTCACACGCATTTTCTTCAGGAAATGCAATTTTTCTAGTTATATAAATATAATATATATATGTAAGATACAACACATTGCATTGTAGGATTGTTTGCAGAAAGTAGTGTGCATGCCATGGACACTACATTGTGGGAATTGTGGATACAATTCAGACACTCAAAGAAAATAGGGGAGAGCATCGCTGTTTCCAGACACTTTGGTTCCCCCTCTGGCAAGACCTCTGGTGCCCCTGAGCGGATTGAGTTTTTCATTATAATATTTGATGACAATTACAATAATTTTAGAATTTTTCTGTGTCATGTCATCAACATCATCTGTCAGTTAGTACTTTTACATGAACACTAGTCCATTGTATGTCTTATCCTGGTTTTAATAATTCAGGATATGATATGGAACGTAACTTGGTTGTTAATAAACTTGTATGATTCCAACATTATCAGGTTAATGATAATCTGTGCAGGAGTGTCTTTGACTCCTCCATATTAACTTTCACTTATGGCTGTCCTGGCCATGTTTATAATCCAATATTTATTTTAATTCTATTATTTTCTTCATTATACAACTTACAGAGTACACGTTTGGCCTGTATTAAAAATAGTGATGCAGTTTAGATAAGTTTACAGCTGAACAGCTCTGTATGAGGCTGTTATATTTTTGAATCTGTATTTTGGATTGACAAAGGAGGGAATCTCTGGGTCTTTTTGTTTCTTGTATTACCTTGATAGTGGCCAGCTGCATTGATTTAGGTAGTTTCTTAACCTGGAAAAGAGTGATTGTACATTTTTGTTAATACAGGTCCAAAACTTGATTTATAAGTCATATATACTTCGGGACCACACACCTTACCAGTTTTAAGGAAGTAATAGTTCTTTCAACTTCTTCAGATGTAATTTTAAGGTTTTTTGTTTTTAATTAAATTAGCCAATAGTGACCCTATTAATTTCCATATTCATATCTCAGTAACCCTTTACAATAAGGGTTGTTAGATCCCGGTGAAGCTCCGTACAGGACTCACTGGACCAGCTCTCCGTTTAAAGGGTCTGATCTTCAGTTCTATGGAATCTAATCCTGTTAGAATTTCTAAAGACTATTTCAAGCTGGTATCGAGGAAACTTGCCTAGCTTCTAACTGCCTACATCCGGTCGTCTACCCTGCTACCTCTGATAACTACACCTGACTGAGTAGCCTTATTTGCCATCTTAAGCTATCAGACACGGCCGTTAATGGCAGCTTTCCTCTTATAGATCTGGGCTCTTGGTAAATTGCTAGATTAGGGTTTGATGGCTTGGTAGTTAAGCCCTCAGGGTTTGTTTAACACATTTAGTGGACAAAACTAGGATAACCTTTCAGAGCCTCATAGATGTTAAACACACATTGACTTAGCTTTTTACTATCATGAGAAGCTCAATAAACAATAAAGAAACAATTTATTTTATAATAATTTTCTTATTTATTGCAGGAATTAAGCAGGGGTAAAGCAGCAGCTCTTTAAATCAAAAATCAATAAAAATAATCAAATTCCTCATTTTCTCTCATCTATACTAAATCTCAAAATCTAAAATCTCTGGGTAGGAAAAGGGAGGCTAGCCTGGCCAGTGCAAACCTTCCATGATCCTCCTGCCAAGGAGAAGAGGTCTCAATGGAAATCTGAAATGAAAATTGGTCGAAATTGAGTTATAACTAAATACGAACTTCTTGATATCTTTTATCTTGTGACCAATTTTCAGAGTTCAATTTTGCTTTGATTTAGAGAAAATACTGTATAAAAATTGCAGTAACTACAAAATCCGACTCAAAACCATGGCAGTAAGTGAAGTTACTGCGGTCTGCTTTGGGATTGTACCGGCTGATTTCGCGCTCTACCCATAAACTTAACACAACAAATCTGTTTGAGATGGCACTATCCAGGGGAAAGAGGATGGTGGAACTTGCCTTAAAAAGAAAATACCCAGAGTATGGTAACTAACGATGACATTAAGCATAGAGAAACTAGCAATCACATTATAAAATACCTGTCAGCCTCGCTGTGTATGCTGACAGGCGATGTTTAGCTAGCTAGCGGTAGCTTACCTGCTCCCTGAAAGCTGTTACATTATCCTGTAATGTAAACGACAAAACGTAGAAGTGAAGTTACAAAGCTAATCCAGCCAGCGGCGGAAAAAATATATAATAAAAACTAGGAAGGCATCCCAAGTTATCCCACTACAATCAAGCAGCCATAAAAGTGATCTCTCTCTCTCTCGGCCTAATAACATTAATAGCATCTTCATTTTCTTCATAATCATTCACGCCGTTGTCCGGCAGGAAGATATTGTCCATATGTTGCCCATTTCAGTAGTGTCCTAACGTGTTTACTGAGATTTAAATGCCAATAACATAACACACTGCAGCGCATCAAATGAGTGTAGCGGGATATACCAGCTAGAGAACCGTAACTTGTGAAGCCTAGCTGTGTGCGGTTTGTGTGTTTACACAAACACCACCTAGTGGTCAGAAATCGCATACTGCACCTTTCAACAATGTAGTGCAGCTCAATAAAGACTGTTATTAGATTAGATTGGGTGGTTTAGGGTAGATTAAGCTTTCTTGGAGCAGAAAACAACAACATTGTAGTTACTGCACTTTGCTTTTGCATTGCTATTAGAAATATTTAAGGCAATGCAAAGGCAAAGGCAGAGTGCAGTAACTACATTTTTGATATATTGAGATTGGTCTTTAATTTGAAACTGGTTGGATCATCAAAAAATGCAAAACTGACCGTCTAATGCAGAGGTTCATAATATGTGGAAAAAGAAGAACAAAACTATTTGCATTTGTCTTGATGAATTGCATACTGAATTCGGAAATATCAGTAGAGTGGGAATTTCTCTGTGAGTTCAGAGTTGTTATTACCTTGTTTTGGGTAAGCTCAGTGAAAGAGAACAAATGAGGTGCAGTATGGGAACAGGAAGGAATAGGAAAGGTGTTGAAAGCATTGGACAAATCTTTAACTGAAGAAAAAAAAGTAATCATTAAAAACAAATGCAATTTTCTCAGCTTCACTTACTAAAACACCATTGTTCCTTTTTTCAGTTTTTCTCCAGTAATAGTTTTAAGCCTTTGCCATAAAGCTTTTGGGTTTGAAGCAGATTTAAGTCTTTGTATGATAATATAATACTTTAGCCTTATGCAGTGCCACAGTACATTTATTTCTGATTCCAATGAAGTTCACTTGAAGAAAGTGTTTTCTGCTTTAGTAATTTAAGGATGTCTGCATTTATCCATGGCATTATGGACTAATGAGATTGAAATCTGTAGTCCTTAAGGAAGCTGTTGCGTGAATGATTGACATTACCCAATATATGCTCTGGGTTGTCACGTGAAATTCCATAACTCCAATCAATTTGCTTTATTTGAGTATTAAAATTCCAAGATCTAAATTACATAAATGAATTTGTTTGTTACTTGAAAATTGGTGGTGGTGAAAATGGTCAGATAATGTTGTGTGGGTGACGGTGAAAGTTATATCATGACTGTAAACAAAGGGCATTTAATGACAGACTGATGTTGTCGCTTTTCTGGGGAGGACAGTCTCGACATGCAATATCATTCTTATCAGTCCCAACAAAAACAGATTTAATGATAACCATGTATAGAGCTAGGACATACCTGTCCACTACCTGGCGGCACGTGAAGGCCCACTTCAGTGCTCAAGACCACAAGTGTGGGTATTGGGGCAACAAGAAACATAATCACGAATCAGCTGTAGCTACATGTACATGATATGATTCAAATGTCACAACAGTTTAAATAAAACACATATCAGATCTGACTGTCTCAACAGACACTTTTCTTCCTCAACCCAAGGATTAATTTACTGTCCTCATTTCGTCTCTAGGTGACTACAGAAATTTTGAAAAGTGTTTGCTCATGAAAACCGACTTTTCCTCAACATTTACTTTTAATCAGGGTGAATTAATAAATGAAGACAGCTTGTCCTCATGTCATGGTTTAAATTCAGCCATATGCTACTCTCTAAAGTCTTTTATCTAACTGGTGTAAATTCTGTAAGTACAGTAGCGTCATTTCCCACTGTGGCCAATTTACAGACCCCCCAAAAACTCCATTGTCACCTTGTTTATGCTGGGCCGTTTTTAGCAGGGCCCCACATTAATTAAAAACCTAATAGATCCCTGGGAGACAGAGCCAAGGCAAAGAGGTAAATGACTTTCCTTTGATGATTAGTTGGGGCAGCGTGGAAGCAGTGGGGCTCTACTGTTGTGTCGAAGCCAAATAAGCTCAGTTCTTTACTGAAGCTGAACATGGCTCAAAGAAAACACCAGGCCCGCAGGGAAAATTAACGTCACTTCTGTGTTCATAATAACCCCCGATATAAAAAAGGTATTTAAGTTTGTGTGTGGCTCACTGCTCATTATTTCCATGTATAAAATCTGAGGGAAGTGCAGCAGAGTTTTTTTTTTGTTTGTTTCAATGTTTTTAGGGGTGTAGTTTTGGTAAATAATGAGCATAAAATTCACTTCATTATGTGACCTTATATAATCTGTTGGCTTTCTGCAGAGCCTGATTTGTGAAACACATTACTCCAGTGTGGTCATCTTCGTACTGGTGACTGCTAGAGTATAGACTTTCTATATATATATATACATACATATACATATATATATATACATACATACATATACATATATATATATATATATACATACATACATATATATATATATATATATATGTATATATATAAAACAGCAACAGCAGAGCGGGGGGTACAGGGGGTCATGTCTCCTGCAGAGAGGTCCCAAATGGTTCTTGGGAAGTCAAGACAACAAGAAAACACTGGGCTGTGAAGAGAAGCAGCTCTGTCTTTCCCACAGAAGTTTCTGTGACATACTGACAATCTAACAACCAACACAGTTAAGGCAGACACCAGAGTTACTGTGTCAAAAAAACCTAGCCTAATGCAACATGGTTTAAAGTGAAATGTGTTTCATGTGAGAGCACAACAGTATGGACTTTAGTAAATCCCTCACTAAAGACTGGGTCTATATATTTGCTCAGCACTGATTTCAATGAGAGAATCAGAGTTAAGAGGTGTTACAAGGTTTCCTGCAGAGAGGTCCCAAATGGTTCTTGTGTATTTGGAAAGTCAAGACAGTAACAGGAAAACACTGGGCTGTGAAGAGAAGCAGCTCTGTCTTTCCCACAGAAGTTTCTGTGACATACTGACAATCTAACAGCCAACACAGTTAAGGCAGATACCAGAGTTACTGTGTCAAAAAAACCTAGTCTTATGCAACATGGTTTAAAGTGAAATGTGTTTCATGTGAGAGCACAACAGTATGGACTTTAGTAAATCCCTCACTAAAGACTGGGTCTATATATTTGTTCAGCACTGATTTCAATGAGAGAATCAGAGTTAAAAGGTGTTACAAGGTTTCCTGCAGAGAGGTCCCAAATGGTTCTTGTGTATTTGGAAAGTCAAGACAGTAACAAGAAAACACTGGGCTGTGAGAAGAAGCAGCTGTTTTTTCTCCACAGAAGTTCCAGTGACATACTGACATGGTGACAAACAACAGGGTCAAAAAGACCAAATGGCATGACAAGATAAAAGACGCATGCTAGTTTGTTTATTGCAACGCCGTGTTTGTTATGAGAGTGCTACGGTATAAAATACGGGCCTGAAAACCCCTCAGGAGACTCACTCAAGACTGAAGACTGAAGACGCAGGATGGACAGCGGTAATAATATTTATCCTATTCTATCGTCAGTATTTTCATCAAGAAGAAAATAATAGGTCTAAACAACAAAAACCTATTTTATAGAAACCACGATCAATATTCACCAGGCTCCAAGGAACACATTCCCGTTACCCAGTAAGTGAAGCCTTTAATAATATATATACATATATCTGTTAATTCAATTTTTCCTACAGCTTTGTACTTAAAACCTATTTCTTTATTTTCAACAGTTACTTCAGAAGAGCTGGAAGGTATAACCTTCTCACAGACAACTTATAGTAAGTAGGCTACGATTTTCTCTTTGTAAATTGCAACATTCCCAGCGTATATTTCAATGTTTTGAAACCGCTTACTTACAGATTACTACGATACCGTCCTAGAGGAGCCTGACGGAGATCGATTTGTGGAGGGTCCAAACTCTGTCGGCGTGGTAAAACACCCAGCAGCACCCGTCCAAGCGCAGCCATCTCTGAGCGTTGTGGAGGGTCCGAACTCCGTCGGCGTGGTAAAAAATCCAGCAGCACCCGTCCAAGCGCAGCCATCTCTGAGCAAGCCAAAGAGAAAGAAGCCGTGTCTTCCTCCACCTCCGGCCGAGGGTTCGGATCAAGAGACGGACGATTTCCAAACAGAACGCCGGGGAAGGCAGTCTGCTCGGGGTGCATCGAAGAGAAAAAAGCCGTGCGTTCCTCCACCTCCGGCCGAGAGAGCGAGTTTGGATCAGGCAGGGGGGAACATCCGTACGGAAGGCCGAGGAAAGCAGCCTGCTCAAGGGGTATCGAAGAGAAAGAAACCCGTTCCTCCACCTCCGTCCACGGGAGGGGGTTTGGACCAAGCAGCGGCCGATTTCCAGAGGGAAGGCCCGGCGAAGGAGCCCATCGCAGGGCGAGCTGAATCCGGTAAGTCGCTAAAACTTTTTTTAAAACAAATCTCAATAATAACCCGATGTTGACAGCCCGCCTGCAGGATTGAAATGAAACTCGACTTCCTGTTGTCTGAGTCAAAGAAGGGAGGGTGAGAAGAGCGTAGTTCCGGTGACGTGTATCATACAAGTTAAGGAGGGGGTAGCTGCAGCAGCGCCCCCTAACACCGGAGGTCTAATGCTTGTAATACAAGAAGGTGATGCAGAGGCTGGTAATAGTGTATGCTGTAGGATGCTTTGTAATATATTCAAAGGGGATTACTTAAATCAAGTAACATTTCTAAATACTAGGGGTGACTGGCATTTGGTTTGTTTTTATTATCATTATTACCGCTGTATTGTTGCGCATGCTACAATTTCCACTTTCTATGTTAAAAAGTTTCACCAACACAATTTTAAACAAAATCTTATAGTTTCACACACACACACACACACACACACACACACACACACAGGCATGCACACACACACACACACACACACACAGGCATGCACACACACACAGGCATGCACACACACACACACACACACACACAGACACAGACAGAAGTTTAACTTAATATTCTCTCTCACTACAGAGGCACTGCATCTCGGCTTACAAGCTCACCCTCAAGGTCGGGAGAGGGAAAGAACCCCTTCCTACGATACGCATAGGCTGGCTCTCATCAGAGATCTCATAAGCGTAGGACAAACCATCTCTTCCTCCTTTCTAGCCCTATGCGAGAAAATACTGTAAAGTCTTGTTGTAAAGTTGTTGCACAGTAAGGTGTATCATTTTTTTTTGTCGTTGGAAAGTAAAGCGTGGCATTTTTGTAGGTGTTGGTGTTGTTATTGTAAAAGTAAGGTGTGACATTTTAACATGGATAAAGACATAGATTTAGGGGCTTTTTACAATCTGGTAGAACGATTGAACCAAATTTTGCCGCAACCTCCTATAGAATTGGTTGGTATCACAGACGCTGATCCTTTTTCAGAAATCATTCGGGACCATAGCTTTGAAGACTATTTTCAACCTTTAGAAGATGCTCTCCGGCTCTATGCACAAAGCTCACCTCCTTTTTCAGAAGTCATTCGAGACCAAAACGTTGAGAACTATTTCCAACCTTTAGAAGATGCTCTCCGGCTCTATGCACAAAACTCACCTCCTACTCTTTCACATCAAAATGATTCTCAACCCTCCTCTGCCGTTAGTGTTTTATCAACCCCGACCCCCGCCCCAAATTTAGATGAGTCTGTTCCCCCACAACAACATGGAGGGAATCCGGGTCAGGAAACTGAACCGACCGCGGGTCCCTCCTCTGCATTAAATGAAAATGAGAGGGTAGATCCATCCAGAACGGTATCTCGAGCCCGCTTTAACAATCTTGAAATTAGACGCATGTTAAATTTTCCTCCTCCTCAAAGTGTGCCCGTTTATGCTTCATTTTATTCACATGTGATGGATAGCCTTCAGGATCTGGCTGATAGAGCTACATCAGAGGTCAGGCGCAATGATGTGATACAGTTGGAGTTGATTGGTGAAAATGTGCGAAATCATGTTTCCGTCTCCGTTAACGATGAGGGTGATGCCGTCCTACCGGCTTTTCAAGCCTGACTGGACCGGTTAGTACAATCAAACATGTCAATCATGTCCGACGCCAGCCTAGAACTAGTTGTGCAGGTGGTGCGGAATCCCAGAGGAGGTGCTAAAAGGCAGGCTGAAAAAACTCTAGAATGTGAAATCTTAAAAAAGAAAGCTCGTCACTTGTACGATGTGAACAATACACAAACCCAGCTCTGCTTTGCCATCAGTTTAGCCCATCTCATCGAATCTAAACTCACAGATAGTCAGGCTACACTGCGAGGCAGAGAGTTTCAACGCTGTGCCGGTTTGAGTGAGCAGACGTCGGTGGCCTTTAGCGACGTCAACAAATTTGAAAAGATTTTAAAACGCAAAATCATAGTGTTGTACAGATGCAATGAGGATCGGGTTGTGTCTCATTTTGAGACAGATTTCCCTAAAACTTCTGACCCGCCTCTGTTTCTGTTTCTATTCCAAAACCACTACTACGGTATAAAAAATCTTAAAGGTTTTCTAGGGACACGGCACGCCTGTAATTTTTGTTATAAGGGCTACAACAATCCTATTAAACACAGATGCGGCGGCCATTGCTCCGTCTGCATTGACCCTGCTTGTACCCATGATCAGTTGGATCCTGTCTTTTGCCACGACTGTAACCGGACGTGTCGCACTCCTTCCTGTATGTCTAGACATAAAAAGCCTGTAGCAAGGCCGGTGGCTGGAGGGTATGTCAGCGAATGCGAGTCAAATAAAAAATGCCTAAAATGCGGAAAAATGTACTACGCCGCTATGACTAAAGATAGCAAGAGACACAAGTGTCCAACCTCTAAATGTAAAATTTGCAAAGTGAAATTAGCTCCGGATTCTGACATAAACTCTAATGATCATCAGTGTTACATTCAACCTCTCCCTGCAACCACAGAGCACAATGAGAAACTGGTTTTCTATGATTTTGAAACATTTGTGGGACAGGACTGTGTGCATCACCCGTACCTGGTGTGTACAAAAACTATACAGGGTTCAGAGTGGGGTGCTTATGGCTTAGATTGTGTGAAATCTTTCCTCCTGCATTTCAGAAAGCCTCAATATAGAGGAGCTGTATTGATAGCACACAATGCTAAGGGGTTTGACAGCTACTTGATCCTCAATGGTATGATAAAGTTGGGTTTAAAAACGTCTCTCATCATGCACGGAAGCAAAATCATCTGCTTCCAAGACCCCGATTATGAGATAAAATACATAGACTCCCTGTCTTTCCTCACCATGCGTCTTAGTGCCATGCCTAAGGCGCTGGGCTTCAGCAATCAAACCAAGGGGTATTTTCCTCATGGGTTCAGCTCAGAGGAGCGTTTAAACTACGCAGGGCCCTACCCTCCGCCGCAAGATTACGGCGTAGAGTGCATGGGTCCCCGTGAGCAGGAAGAGTTTTACGCTTGGTACAGAGAAGCTAGCCGGGGAACCTTTGACTTTGAGAAAGAGGCCAAACATTATTGTAAAAATGACGTTGAAATCCTCTTAACCGGCTGCACCAAATTCAGAAATGAGTTTCTTCGAGAAACAGGTGTATACCCTCTCAGCTGCGTCACCATCGCCTCTGCTTGCATGAAGGTTTTCCTAACCAATTTTCTGCCTTCTAAAACCCTAGCGATACCTTCACCAGATGACTACAGGGGCCAATGCAAATCCTTCTCCAATGCCTCCATCCAGTGGT
>VMKM01003291.1:0-40842 GCA_008360985.2 Macquaria ambigua | reverse complement strand
TATAACATGCGGCGGTGCAACATGCAGCGGGGGAACATGCGATGTTATAACATGCAGTGGTGCAACATGCGATGTTATAACATGCGGCGGTGCAACATGCGATGTTATAACATGCAGCGGTGCAACATGCAGCGTTATAACATGTGGTGGTGCAACATGCGATGTTATAACATGCGGCGGTGCAACATGCAGCGGGGGAACATGCGATGTTATAACATGCAGTGGTGCAACATGCGATGTTATAACATGCGGCGGTGCAACATGCGATGTTATAACATGCAGCGGTGCAACATGCAGCGTTATAACATGTGGTGGTGCAACATGCGATGTTATAACATGCGGCGGTGCAACATGCAGCGGGGGAACATGCGATGTTATAACATGCAGTGGTGCAACATGCGATGTTATAACATGCGGCGGTGCAACATGCGATGTTATAACATGCAGCGGTGCAACATGCAGCGTTATAACATGTGGTGGTGCAACATGCGATGTTATAACATGCGGCGGTGCAACATGCAGCGGGGGAACATGCGATGTTATAACATGCAGTGGTGCAACATGCGATGTTATAACATGCGGCGGTGCAACATGCGATGTTATAACATGCAGCGGTGCAACATGCAGCGTTATAACATGTGGTGGTGCAACATGCGATGTTATAACATGCGGCGGTGCAACATGCAGCGGGGGAACATGCGATGTTATAACATGCAGTGGTGCAACATGCGATGTTATAACATGCGGCGGTGCAACATGCGATGTTATAACATGCAGCGGTGCAACATGCAGCGTTATAACATGTGGTGGTGCAACATGCAATGTTATAACATGCGACGGTGCAACATGCAGTGTTATAACATGCAGCGGTGCAACATGCAGCGGTGCAACATGCAGCGTTATAACATGCAGCGGTGCAACATGCAGCGGTGCAACATGCAGCGTTATAACATGCAGCAGTACAAAGTTTACATCACATGTAAAGTAAAAGTAGCTCTTGTGGCTGCCTTCTCTGGTCACGTGACTCTTGCCTTGCATGAGATGAAGAGGAAGCTAGCTTGTTCCAAAACATGATCAAACACAAGACTGACACAGAATAAACTTGGTTTTACGTACACTCATGTATGTACAGCCTGGCTGATACAATATTGATATTTGAGAGTTTCAGAAATCTCATAATGGTATGCCGATATTCATTTTTTTATATAATAGAAATACATAACATAAACATTTTTGATGAGGATCTCAATCTTCAATTTTTAAATAATTGTGACCAAGATGTAGTGAGTGTTTTTACAGTGGAAAAATCAACTTGTCAGTGCTCACGGCCGTCTCTGAATTACCTCGAATATATCTTTGGTACTTCTGTGCTCTAATTTCTTAATACTTAAGGCAACATGTACACCATTACTGTAATTATTATATTATACTATATTGGCAATAAGCTAATATCAGCTTTAGTTGTACGCAGAGAAATTCTGGCCTGGCTTTAATACAAGTTTTGTTCTTTACTTGGGTTTTATTGGCCTGTTCTTATTATTATTATTATTATTATTATTATTATTATTATGTGGCTAATTAACATGTAACACTGTAGTAAAGCACTGTTTGAGTCCCAAAAAAGCCTTAATTAGTTCTAATTTCAGTCACAGGATTTTAATGTGACCAGTTTTTAAGCCCATATTCCACTTTTTTGTTTTAATTTAATGAAATAAATTTTAATCCTCCTCTTAAAGGCCCTGAAAACCTATTCTCTCAACCAGCTTCTGACTCTGAGTGACGGGTCGTACATGAACACACAATCTTAAGCCAACAGTCGAAAACAGTTTTGGATATTTCACATGAGAGATTTCTGTCTTTGTGTTTTTATCTCTGTGCTCTTCTCACTGCTTTGAGGTGGGTGTCATGCGTATCTGTGCACCAATCAGGATTTATCAATACTGATTAAAATGTTGGTGTTTGCTGATCAGATCTGATCAAACACACAGTCCCGATGAAGCAGATTAGCTGAGTGTTTTAATGTTAAACTCTTAATAAATAATAACTTGATTGTTGCACATTTAGTAATTAATATTTATCTCACAGAGAAATTCTCTTTGAAATATAGACAATTTGGGATCACTGACCTAAATCATATTGTACTATCATCAAAGCAGCGTTAAACTCAGAGACAATCCCTGCATCGTAAAGCTGCATGTTTGTTTGTTTTCTGATCCAAACTACTTGAGTTTTCTCTCTCAGAATGAGCTGGAAACAATCGCCTGGTCATCAGCTCTCACAGATCAAGATACGGTGGCCCACAAGGGACAGTAGCCGTGTTGAATACTAAACAAAAGCTTTGTCACCAGTGAAATGCAAACAAAAGAGCGCACTGAAGGATTAGTTTGTCCACTTTTAATCTTGCTGCAGTACTGTCTGTGTGATGAACAATAGTTAACTTTACAGCTTCACCAGTCATCAGTGGTTTTGTTTTTCTGCTGCTCTGTTCTGTCACGACTCTCTCTTCATCTGTGTTTACTGCTCACAAGTTTGACAAATAGTTCTGCTGCGGTTTTGAATCACGTATTGAAAACAAACAAAAAAACATGAATCATGAACTGTGAATCATGAAGCACAAAAACACTGTGCTTTAACATCGCAGGATGATGAATCACTCTCATTACTGAAGTGATTTTTCCTTTTCTTTGGCGTTTCCCATGGCCCCCTCACTGTACTGTAGGTACGGTACAGTACCATTGCAGCAACATCATCAATCATGACTTCATTCCTGCTCGGATGTGGTGGTTGCTATAGAAACAGCTGGACATTAGGTACAAGGCCCAGGTCACAGTGTGAACTCACCTGAGCTTTTTGTCTAGAAAGAGAACTTTTGAATCATACCATAAGAAATATGTTAATTTATTTGGGACTTGCAGGGCTTGTGTGTTAAATGTGTTTAATGAGGCCTGCAGACAACATACTGTACAGGGTTGGGCGATGTGTTAAAATTTTCCAACCGGCCAACATCAGCATGCAGGGGGCGGGGGAGTCTTTAATGTGAATTTTACTGAAACATTACAGCCTATAGGCTACTGTTCTTCAGTTAAATAAAATAAATCACCTTGAGATCTTTGCTAAACAATAAGCTGTAAATAAAGGCTGAACAGCTGGCCAACTCTGTTTGAAAAGTCCGATGGCGTCAGATGAAGGACGCCTCCGCTCTCAGCCTCCAAATGAACAAACAGGTGGGGAGAACATAACTATGCTACTAAATGATCAGGGTGCACAACTGAATTGACGTTGCTTTTCAGCGCCAATCGATCGACCATTAAATTAGCAAAATAAAACGACAAAAATCGCCCAAAAAAACAACAACTGGCCAATCGCCGATAGCCAATATATTCGTTCAATCGCCCAACAGCTGATGGGAATGTCATTCGTTTTTCAGCTATTAAACCAAAGTATTCCATGAAAGTCTGTATTTAAAATGTTGTGGCATCCCTCCAGTAGTTGCTGAGATATTTCAGTCTGGACCAACCGTCGGCCATCCATTGAGACGTGCTGCTAGCGTGGCTAAAAACCAACCATGTGCTGTAGTGGAGAAGGAGTTGTTGATTTTATAATATTCATCAAAGAATAAGAACCAGAAACAGATTTTTAATATATGGTAATTGAGTCCAGAACAACAGGTGGGGTTTACCATCTCACTTTGTGATCATTTAGAGATTTAATGTGAGTCATGTTTTTACCTCTTGGCTATTCCACTCAGGTAAATATTGTAAAACACAACCACCGTAACTCCCCTCTTTTCTCTCCTCCACAGCTGATGTAAAGCAGTACGAGGTCAAAGGCTAAAGACTCCCAGCCATTCTCCCAGCTACATCTGAACACAAGAGCCATTAAACAGGTACATATGGTATGATGCTTTCTGTTGCTACTCCGTCCTGTCCTTTCACCCTTCACTTCATTTTGGTTCAGCTTTGTTCTTATTACCTTCACCCAAGAGGTTAGTTAGAGGGAAAAACTTATTTATATAAGTTTATAAAGCACTTTCTGTTTTCAACAATAACTCATGAACCCTGAAGTGTAGAGGCAGCAATTATTGATTTCTTGTATTCATTGTTTCAGGATATCAGCCTGATAATAATCAGACTCAGTTGCCATTTTGTTTCACTTCATGTATTCATCCTGACATTGTGTTCATGTCAGCCAGTTTTCTCATTGGAAGGAGGGTTATTTCGTTCTGTTTGGCCCTAATCAATCAGTAGCCAGTGAAGTATCCATCCCACTGACTGACAGACTGTATATAAAAATGGACGACGCGTCTCCACTTCCTCCCACTGTACAAAAATTAAGCCAAAATATCGCTGCCATCTTGCGCTGGTGACGTCATTTGGGGCCAGAGTCTGCGCAGTAGTGATCAAGGTCCCGCCCACACACCCGTCTGAACCAATCACAGCACACTCATGACCTCCTTTTTATAGCATCAAATAAATAATTAAAACCAAACTGATCAGAAAAACAAACACTTGAACAAACATCAGTGTGATAAGAACTACCTAAAATGACAGAAACCATCTTTGGGAACATTTTATTTGACGTGTACTTGTATCAATCTCATCAAAGGTTGTCGCCATTTTTGTGGCCATTTTTCTGTCGTTATTTTTCTTGGATGTAGCAAGTTAGCTACATTTATGTAGGACAATGACCTCTGCATTTTTAATCAGCCTACAAAGCTCTGCAACGAAGATACATCAGACCCATTAGAATCACTGAACACACTGGAGCTGTGGACAGTGATACCTGCCTGTATACTGATAGAGACTGACTGTTGGTACTCATATTTGGATGAGCCAAAAAAAGTTATTCATTTGTTTTTGACTTTTTCCTGTAAGTGGTTGCAAAATCCTTTTGAGCATGGCCTTTTTGAACTCATTGTATAACTGCAACCAAATATACACTCAGATACCAGTAACGATTGAGTGTGAGTGTGACTGAAAACCTCTAAACATTTCCTAATATAAATATTCATTTGTGCAGCTTTATTGGAGCTATACACACTCTGTGTGCTTTCAACTAATTATTTCTATCTCATGCCACAGTGCTTCTTTTTTATTGTGGCGTGCAGACATTACCTCGGTCTGGTTTACATCTTTCTGCTGATCATATAGAGTTCAAACTGATATGGCAGCTCACTGCAACCAGAGTAACACATTTAAAATGCCCTGACAGGTCAGACTGATCAAATTAAGTCCAATTAAAACAAACTTATGTACACTGTCAGATGTCTTTGATGTTCAGGAGCTCCATCGACTTCAATAGAAACATAAGTTCATCTTGTTTCCAGCAAATGTTAATTTATGCAGTTTTAATAAGAGTTCAGTATGATTAACTGCTGCAGTCTGGAAAGTATGAGTTAATGTATCTTCTCACTAAACCACCTGGTGAAACATGCAGCACACACAGGCACATGTGGTCATGCCCACATACTCTTACACACAGACATGAAAGTGTTACAGTGTGTGACTGTGGCAGATGGCGAGCTTGACTGTTCAGTCCTCAGTGCATTTAAAAGAGAGTTTCACTGTGATTTCACTTATTTCCCACCAACGTTAACGCTCTTGAGATGTTTGAACCATATATTGATCACTTATTTTCCACTGTCAAAACCCACTTCTGTTTATTAGTTAATAATTTAAATGATGGATTATGTTCTAGGGCTGCAACTGAAGATTATTTTCATTATTGATTAATAGTTTAGTCTATAAAATGTCAAATATTGTGAAAAATGCACATCACAGTTTCTCAGAGCCCTAACTGACGTCTTCAAATTGTCCGACCAACAGTCCAAAACCCAAAGACTCTTCATTTACTGTCAGAAAGGACAAATAAAAGCAGCAAATCCTCACATTTAAGAAGCTGGAACCAGAAAATGTTTTACTTTTTTACTTGAAAAATGACTGAAACGATTAATCAATTATCAGAATAGTGGGACATTAATTTTCTTTCAATCGACTAATCGATTAATTGACTAATTGTTGCAGCTCTATTATGTTTGTTGATGCAGGTCTGTATTTTTGAAAACAACAGAAGCACAAAACTTGCGGTGGAGCAAAACCTGCAGCAGATCAGACTGTTGAAGCTTCTGACTGGACTTCTATTAAAATAAGGAAAAATAAATAAATTAAAGTGGCATTATCCTTTAAAGCAGCCCTCACTTTGACCAACAGAGAAGAGGGTGACGCCGTCTTTCTCTTCCTCATGTCAACATTTATAACGAGTCCGAACTAACAGGCTGGAAAAGCAGAACCCACGGCTCTGACTAAAACATGACATGTTTGCCAACAGTGAGTCCACTAGTATTTTAGGTATGTGTTAAATAATTAAACTGTCTGAATTTTAAACTCTATTTTAGGGTACAACTTGTCCGCATGTGAATAGTCAGCACAAGTCATTACATCACTTTCACCTCAATTTAACTGTGAGGGAAAAAAAATCGTCTCAACTTGGAAAAGAACGCCGTGTTTCAAAACTCAACCTCAGGCATTTTATCACAAATGAGCCACCTGGCCATTTTGAAAGTTAATGGATATTTATTTCATACAAACTACCATTATTTTCTGTTCTAATCACATTTAATTGATGATAACACAATACGCTTCTGAATAAAATGTGTCATATTTGCGTTTGCAGACATTTATTTTAGGTTACACCACAACCTTTACAGCATTGTACAAAACTCTACTGCAGATATAACAATAGAAATATAAGGCTCTTCTAATTCCCAGTGAAAATTACCTTAATCTACCATCTAATAATCAATACTTTCACTGGAGAGAGGCTACAAACCGATACTGGGCCTCCTGTTCAAACAAGTCAGACAGTGGACAGCTCCTGGTGCTGAAATGAGGTCAATGAAGACTTTTTCTTTCAGACTAGTCGTTGTTGGGAAAGCTTCCCTGAGATACTGTAAGAGAAAATAGTCCTCATCCTTAGAGCCTTTTCTCTCATGAAGGTGAAACATGAAATATTGACACTGATGCAGAACATCAATCCCAAGTGTGTTTTCAAGTGCAGCTAATTCACACATTTTTAGCCACTTTATGTGGTGCTTGGGATGGCAATGTCGGTCTGACTGTGGTGATCTTCTGACTTTTCCTCCAGCGCCACCATGAGGTTGACATTTTTGTTTTTTAGCAAAATGTCTTGACATCTATTGGATGGAGCTCTATGAAATTAAGTTTAAACATTCATGTTCCCCTCAGGATGAATTGTAAGAACATTGGAGATCCTCTGACCTTTGTTATCTGTCAGCGCCATCAGGTGTTTATGAAAAACACTAAAACTAACTAACAACATTTCCATCAGCTTCAAATGCACTTTAGTGCTAATGCTAATGCTAACTGCATGATAACAGGCTAAACTAAGATGGTTACCGTGAAACATTATACCTGCCAAACATCAGCATGTTAACATGTTGTGCCTTAAGCCTCACAGAGATGCTAGCATGGCTGTAGTCTTACTCACACTGACTTTTTAAACTCCTTATCATGACATTCACCATCATTTTTTTTTTACTCGTCCGGAATTTATTTCTTAAATTAAACTGGACTAACTAAACACCTTTAGGCCTAATTAACTCTAAAAGACACACTAAACAGACTTGAAGAAGTTCCTCTGCTGTGTCCACAACAGTTTGTGCCGCCAAAAACATTTAACACTAACATCCCTCAAAATAAATCTTAAAGGAAAAATACATTGTTGAACAAAGGCAAAGGCTAAATCCAGCCCAAAAGTGAAATGGGGCTTCAGCTCTCTATAGTGTGAAGCAGGAGTCAATTTATTTCTACGTTCCAGAGAACTGCAGAAATTATAATAAATGTTTATCCCTACATTTTTATGATGCATATTTTAAGCAGCAGTATGAGATTCCTGTGTGGTACTTACTTGCTGAGTGTTTAAAACTGCTACCATGGCAGTGACTTCTACATTGCAGCTAATAAGGAAAGAAGTGAGACTGTATTGACCCAAACTGGTTGGTGTGCCTCACTGAACGGTTGATGATTTGGCAAACTAAATTGAAATTGCAGGTGACCCCTTGAGAGTGTAATTCATTCTTGCTTCTCCACTTGTATACTTTCACATGTTTAGCATTCAGAGCAGGAACTTCAGTCAATATGGGCCTTCTGAAGAGGCTTACACCACCTCCACCCTGAGGGACGCCCCTCATCCACCTGCTTTTATTTGGTATGCATCTCAGGGCCTTTCCAAAATCAAAGTGTGTGAAAGAAGATAATTTGATGTCTCCCCTGCCTGGCTTTATTTATGGTTATGAGGCACGGTGGCAGTCCCTCAGAGGGAGACGCTGTCCGTGTGACTGGTTTTCATAACAGGTAGCTTTCAGCAAGGACGGAGAGAGCAGGGAGTGGTAATAATTACCTCTTTGAAAACACTCCCCCAAGGCTGGCTTTGTCCAAGATGTCTCTTCTCCCCCCGCTTCACCAGAGTTTCTCATCCACCTTCACTCAGTTACTTCAAAACGAAATGACAGAAAGTCAAAATTGTTCATTCAGTTTGCTAAAGTAACTTGCATTCAGTGCAGTCAGTAGCAAGTTTATTTACACCATTTGAGTCTTTAAGTAAAACCAGTTTTTTTAAGCTGTCTGTCTGTATGGTTTGATAATTTAAAGCTGCATTAATCGATTTTTGGACACCAGGGACCAAAAAAACTTCAAAACAAGCTAACAGACCCACAGGCCCAATCCCATTCTCCCCCCCCTTGGCCCTGCAGCTGGTTTTTGGAGTGCCCTCGACTGGGTAGTGGTCCTTTAGAACGGAGCTACAAGGGGTAGAGGTTGAAATCTTTACCCAGGAAATGGGACACCACTCGTTACGTTATCAGTAGCCCGAAGATGGCACATACGTTACACACCAGTGACGAGGCTGTAGGCATTCCCATTCCTGACAGAGGTTAACACAATGTCGGCACCAGGTGTGGCGTTACAGATGAGCGGGGAAGTGTAGAGAATTCACTGCTGGATTATTTATTTTATATCAAGCTTCATACACGAGACGTGGAAATAACTGTACTGTCACTCACAAATCAGCGTTTACATGAAGTTCTATTGACATCGTGAATAGCGATTTTTCTGAAATGCTTGTTATAACGATCCAATTACATATTTCTTTGCATCTACATTAAACTAAGATTTTCTAATAGATTTTTACATTTTTGCAGGATTATATGCGAAGATATGGGCTTCTTCTGGATTTCTTCTGAAATCTGGTGTTTCATCATCTACACAATCACTCATGTAAACCAAAAATCCAAAACCAAAAATATTTTAAATTAAATGATCCCGTCGTCATATGCGTTTGTCGTCTCCTGGTGTTTATAGTAACAATTTAGATGTGATCATAAAGGCTTCAAGAGTCTGAAAATGTTTGGTGTAGGTACCTTGAAAGTCCTTGAAAAGTGCATGAATCTTATTTTTAAAAATCTGTACGAACCCTGCCCTCGATCCCCAGAAGGAACGGGACACCCTACCCTAAACAGCAGCGCAAAAAACGGAGGGGTAGGGCCAAGGAAGGGGATTGGGATTAGGCCACAGCACCACCAAATCCCTGCCTTATAAAGTTATTAGCAAACAGTTGCCCACTTTGTGGACAATGTGGAGCAGACACAGAGCTACATTAGCAGCCATTTTGGGTTGTGTTTGTGTTCACCTGATAAATGTAAGTCCAATATTCTCTCTACTTTCAGTTCTGGTTTGGTTTCCACCGAACTCCTGAGAAAAACATCTGTCTCTCGGTCCTTTAATGACAATAAGAAAAATATAGAATATATATAATAACCCCTGGAACAGACTGAACATCACAAATTGATTATTTGTAGGCCAATAGTGCTTCTTTCCATATTGAGCATTAACATATGTATTGATACTCAATCACAGTTATTGTATCGCATGAGAGTATTTGAACACATGGATGAAACTCATATATCATTGTATTCAGAACAGAAAAGCAGCAACATCCCTGAGATGTATAAATATCAGTAGCAGCCTTCTCCCACAGAGGCTGTGTTTACATTGTTCTCTCATTACTGATGCAGAGAGATTAAATCCTCTGGGCTCATCCCTCTGTCCCCGTCCATCGCTGCACAGCTCTGTTCTGATGGATGAAGGCAATCAGGTGCACTGCTTCTCCAGCGCTTCTGTGTACGCTGCACTTCCCTCCAGCCGCTCTGACGCTGTGATTTATTGGACTGGAGCGTCCTGTCACTGCTGGCTGATCGTTCGCTGCAGAAACAGTTACACACACCGGCTGTGGGAAGCCTGCAGATTCACACTGGGATCTTGTTTCACCGCTGCAATATGCTGACTGTGCAGTGCTCAACACTGTGGGCTGCTGGTTGGATTATAAATGCTAATAAAGGTGTCGTATGCAATGAGTGTAAAACTGAAGGGAATATTTTTTGTCTTTATATGAATATTTTAAGAAACAGTTCACTGAATCATTTCCTTGTTACCAGAACAGACCGTTGCTCACTGGGAGATAATGGTTAATGATATATATGCTGTATATTTGGGTATTGAATGTGCACTTGTTTGAACAAACTGTTATTTATGTTGATGAGAGGATTCTCTCAAGGAGTGCTTTTGTTATCAGTGAAGCTGTCATTGATTACACCTACTGTTTATACCTGATGATTATACCTGATTGTATTTGGTGATCCACTCACACTCTACTGTTTATCTATTTTTGGCCACTTTGTGTTTGTAATGTTTTCAACGTTTTCATTAATTAATGTATGTAGTTTGTCTTGTTTATTTTTTTGTCTGTCTGTACGTTGCCGTATTGATAATTTGATTTCTATTTTTTATTTCTTTTGTAACTCCTCTGTTGTTATGTAGTGATCGTGATATATGTTGGGGCCCCCCTCGAAAACGAGATGGTACATCTCAAGGAGTTTATCCTAATAAATAAATTTGAGTAACCAAGCTTTAAACCCAAATCTGCAAGAACTCTGATACAGTATCTGCTGATGTCTAGATGTCTCCTCGTGACGCCTCGTCACAGGTCGTTTCTTTTGACTAATCTTTAGAGGCCTGAAGAGGTAAAACTAACCAGGATGTCACAAGAAAAAGACACCAGTTTCAGTACACTGCTTATGTCGGTTGTTGCCGAGGTTACACAGGTTTGGGTTTTGTGTTTGGTTATTGTTAATTACAGTTGATGAGGAGCCGAAGACCAAAACTTAATTTTGTGTTGAACTGTTTTCTTAAAGCTGCACTGATCAGTGAACCAAATCACTATGTGTAACGTGAAAAGGGTCACTCGTAGTGATGAAGCCACAGAGAATTATCACCTGACTCCCCTCAGCACTATGAAGCGTTTTAAGATCTTGCAGCTCATTGTTTTGGTTTTACAGCCCGCAGCCGCACTGTTTGATCCACTCTCACCACTCTCATCAACTTGCAGCAGCAGCAGGCGCGAAAAAGTTCTGATTAAACCTCTGTACATTACCTGCTCAACAGCAAACAGCAGACAGACACAGTTAGAGACCAGCTGGTGAACATAGTGGAACATTTAGCAACTAAAGAGACAGATATTTCCCTCAGGAGCTGGTGGAAAACAAGACCAGAGCTAACAGAGAGAGAATATTGGACTTACGTTCATCAGGTGGCCTGAAACATAACTCCTATTTAATGCTCATGTTGCTGTGTCTGCTGGATGTATAAAAGGCAACTGCTTGCTAACATGTTAGCTATATCAACTGTATAAGGAGACAATATGTCAGTGTTGCGCTCACAGCTAGTGCGCTGCCCCCAAGTGGCCAAACAGTCACTTAATGCAGGTTTAAAGCTCAGGGAGCAGTTTGGCTTTGGGCATTTTGATAAAGTTGTGGCAGTTTAATGAGAAGACAGAACACACACACTCAGGAAGGCAAACACACACACACCAGATGCTTATACATATACATTTGCTGCATAATCAGGCCGTCCCGGTGTGAGCACCTGAAGGATCTCCGGCGTTGGCCCACAGGAAACTGCCGCAGGGAGAAGCAGGCTGCAGGATTATTGAATCCAACCAGAGTGATTCTCCATGACTGCAGAGAGGAGCGGGAATCATTTGTGGCCATTCTCTGTCTGGCTGCGTGAAATTACCCAGCTGCCCCCAGACCTATTTTTGAAAGGAGCCACAGCTGCTAAATGGGACCTGAGCACCACTCTGTGTGTGTGTGTGTGTGTGTGTGTGTGTGTGTGTGTGTGTGTCTTTGTGTTGTACACACTCAAAACTCAAGGTACAGGAAGAGCTAGGGCTTAATTTTTGTAACAAAAAAACCCTTTTTCACTGATGTACCATAAACAGGCCCGAAGCAAACCTTTTGATCTTGAACATTTCACCATCAAGGTACAAACATATTTTTGATAGTTTTTGATAGCAGGCTGAACTAAAGGTTCAGTTACCAGGTGGCTCAGGGAAAAAGCACTTTTCCACCACAGATTAATGTCCCTGCTGTCGTGCTCGGCCTCTTTTGGCTCTTTGATGGAGTTGGGAGTAACAAGGGATAAATGGCCTTTTAGTGAGAAAAAAAGGTCAAATGAAAGAAAGAAAGTAGCAGAGAGACTGATTATTGCTAACTGTGACACATTTTGGTAGCGTAATTCAGTGTAATACTGAAACCAGCTCTCGTACTCTAAAGATACGATCCTGCTCTTCTCTTTTAATAGAAATTAAACTCACAAACACAGAAGAGAGACACCCAAACACAACAAGCTGTTGATGATTAAAAAGAAAGAAACACATTGATAGTTGAGAGTACAAAAAAAGTAAAAGTAGAAATACTGAAAGAACTGTTGTGATTACAAACAGAGCTGTTTTCTCCAGACATTTATCAGGTTTATGAAGAAATAAATAAACATATAATAAGAAAGAGGTTGATGTTGAACAGCAGACAAGAAGCCCAAATAGTTTTTAACCCATGATTGATGACATGCAACATACAGTATATGGCTGTTTAATTTCACATTGTCCCATAAAACAGTTTTTAATTGTCTATAATGTTTTCAATAAAGAGTGAGAGCTCTTTATGCATCAGTAATTAAACAACTTCTTCAAACACTGTGTTTTGTAGAACTCATTTCTTTAAACCAACCTCTAAGTTACAGTATCTACTATATCCATCACACTTTATCATCAGAGTCATTTTATAGGGAGACATGGAGACTTCATGGTCTGTCGCCACTTTAAAATACGTTACTGCTTCACACTTTGTACTTTGCCCTTTAGCTCAAACCTGCGGACTAGTCGGATCACGTTCCCACCACAAACGAATTGTTCAAATCACCTCAAGGGTCTTGGTGCGGTTGTTGGTCTGCACCTGAGTGCGATTGCTGTGTTCACACCTTCCCAAACGCTTAACGCTTATTCTTACCCTAAGGCTACATCCACACTATTCCGATGTTTTATAACCCCTAAAACAGAGACCTTTTAAAACGCTGCTGGCCCCGTTTTAGTTTGAAAACTCCGGGTTGTGTTTTAGTGAAGACGGGTGAAAACTGAGACGTTCTAAAATGATGACGCAGACACCCACGTTCACTTCCTGATTGGGTCACGATGTGTCCTTACGCCCGTATCACGTGACCCTTTCCCAGACGAAAACAAACGACATCAGCCTTGACTCCCAGCGGTTAATTCAACATTAATAACTAACATCACTTCCTGTCAGTAACAGTTCCACCTGGTCGTTGGTCCAAGCAGAGAAATCTCTGCTCTGACTTTTCTCCATCGCTGCTCTTCGTTCGTAGTATTTTCTGCAGCTAAGCAACCAGCGCAGAGCAGACAATCTGCTTCCTGTTAACACCGGCACGAGCATGCCCAGTACACGTGAATGGTCACGTGATATGCGTTTTCAGGCGTGTAGTATGGCCGGAGATTGTTTCTGAAACGGTGATAACGTTTTTGTTTTAAAATAAAAACGTAGTAGTGTGGATGTAGCCTAAGTCAACGTAATGTGGTTTCTTTGTTCATCCCCAAGAAAGTTAAACTTATCTCAACAACACTAGTTCCTCCTTGTGTAGCAAGTTTCCACCAACTTCACTCAGTAAATTACATGTTGCTAAAGTTCATTAATTTGGACGTGTGTGTATAATGTGATCATTCCATCGTGGCAGGGTTTCATTAGTTCTTAAAATGTCTTAAATTCAAATTTACAAATATTTCTTAAATTTGAATCCACAATATCATAACTTTAATATGAGTATTTGATCTGATTTACTGAAGGGAAAAAAAGACTTGTTCATGCGCACCATCATACATCAATCAGTCAGTCATCAGTGGAAAAATGTTTCCCTTTTTTAAATCCTTTTGGGAACACGCGGCTCTCAGTGGTGTAGGCTTTAATAACAGTGGCTTCAGCAGTTACCAGGAGCTGTCTCCTGCTGAGCTGAGAAGAAAATTACAGCCTTCACTTTATACATGTTTTCACGTACAAAGCCTGTCAGTCTGCAGAAAGGTTGGTGTTTGAAGAAAGCGCCCCCCCGATCGTGCAGAAGTTTTGTGATTAAAACGGCAGCTGGTGTGAATTTTAACAACTTACAGTTTCTCCTTCTGTAACAGCTGTTTTGGATTTCAAATGTATTTCTAATCATGTAATTATAATTGTAGTAATGTAATTATGATTGATTAAATCATGATTACTCATAATTGAAGGCTGTTTTTTGCATTTATGACCCGTTTTGGTTTAATCAAGACGTCTGTTTCTGCCTTTTCATCTTTGTAATTATGGCAGCAATTTTTGTGATTGCAGTAAATGTGACTGTGTAATCATGTTTCCTTCGACATCGTACAATGCTTGTGTTTTAATGTTTTGTTTCTTGACAGCTGTTCGTGTATTGTTGTTTTTTTCTTACGACCACTGTCTTTCTCCGTTCATTTCATAATCACAGATTGTAACTCCTGTGTAATTGCGCTGACACGAGTGCTAGATGTGCTAATAACTCTGAGTGCATGTGTAGACAAATTCCCAACACACCTTACATGCCCTTATTTTATTAACCCTGACCTCACCTAAACAGACAGCAATTACCCAGAGTGCACTGGCAGTAACAAAACCTGTGTTTAATTGCAGTGAGAGCGCAGCGCCCAGCATTTTACTTCATTAGACTAAAAGCCCCACACAGATCGGTCAAATTAGCAGTAAATACACATTTACACAGCTGAGAGCTCACCAAAGTCAGACAAAGAGATGGTAAATAAGTAGGAATTACTGGTGTTAACTGCTGCTGTGACTCTGTTAAAAGGGAGCATCAGAGGACAGCTGTTAGTTTTCAGTTTTATTCTCAGAGACCCGACAACCACCAGGAAATGTCTCCAAACTTTAGTCGCATTTATTTTCCTTTTTGACCTTTCTGTTGACAGTGACAGCAGTTTATTTCAAGCTACGTGGGTTTAAATTGTGTTTTTAAAAAAGACACACTATGTTAAATGTCAAAAAATGTCAGAGTTACAAAATCTAATTACATACAGCATGCATTGCACAAAGACTGGGTAAATGTAGGGTGGGGCGATATGACGGTATATACCGTGAAATGTCTCGGTAGAGATTTGGCAATACCGTTTCCACCGCGGGGGCTTTCCCTTAGTGCCTTTGCTGTGCAGCAAATCAGGGCTGGATTTTCACGTGATCTCACGATGACGTGATTTTGGCAGCAGGACTGCTTACCACGTTCTCAGGTGACGTGAGAGCGACAGTTAGTGGCGGTAATGAGCCTCTAAGCTGGTTTGCTGACCGCCGCAGGATTAAGAGAGTGACAAGAAAACATGGAGGAGGAAAGTGAAATAGTAAATACAGAGCATGAAGTACAGTATGGGTATTTTAAACCGTTTCTTAATTGAATTTATAGAACGATTACTGTATTGTGATACATACCATTACCATGATATAAAATGACATATACCGTGATAGAAGATTTTGGCCATATCGCCCACCCCGAGGGAAATGTAGACAATAATAAAAGAGCAATAAAAATAAATACAAGAGAATTATTCTCATTTAAACAAGTTAACAAGTCCTCCAAATTAAACGACAAAATATGTTGTTTGTCCATTCCCTCTAGAACCACACATACAAGTGTTTTCTGATCTGATGCACCAAATTACATGACAGTCCATCCAATAGTTGTCGAGACATTTCACTAAAAACTACAAATGTCAACCTCATGGTGGCGCCAGATGAAAAGTCAGAGGATCACAGAGGTCAGTGGGATTCGTCCTAATTCATCCAACACCGACCTGCAGACCCCGACTTTTAACGAGGCTACAAACACATGAACATTACACTAGTTTATTTAAACTCAATCCTACACACACCATCCTGCTTCCCCAAATACTTGCTAGAGCAACAAATGTGGATTCATCCGCCACGGAAAATAGTACCCAACAAATGCACTGTTTCCTCATGTTTGAGTAATGTTTTCTAAGAACTACAGTGAGCAGCTGTTTTGGGAAATTACTGAGCCTTTTTTAAAAATAAAACATTTTTGAGGTGTTTTTAAAGATTTACATCTTCAGTAGGAACCAGTTGGCTTTAGGCTGAGAGCCACAGACAGGAAGTCAGAAAGTATTAAGAGACACATTGTTGGTTTTGATCATATCATGGGATTTGTTGACAATAAGAAAATACAGAAGAATACCTGACTTATCCTTAAGAAAACAGTAGTGATTCAAACTGCAGCCCGTTCCTGAAAGCTTCTTTATTTACTGTTCTGATCACCAGCTGTGTGTTACGTCTCTCCAGAGAGAAATCCTTTGGCACACAGAAAGTGATGCTTGTTATGTTCTGTTCTTGGAATAAATAGAGGATGAAATGGGTGGTTAACATGAGCAGTGATAGCCACCGTGGATGCAGGGCACAAAATTAGCACCAGCCACCAGCCAAATGCTGGTAAAATATGCAAGAGGCTGGTAGATGTGCTTCAGTCACCAGCCAAAAAAACAATGGTAATCTATTGAGTTGCTGGTAAAATTTGGGTGTGGAGAAAAAGTTAATTTTGCACCATGCATGGATGAATTTAAAAATGTCACCTCCTCTAAAAATGTAAATTTCATTAAACCAAAACTAGACAGTGTTTGACAGGATCCAGTCAGAAATAAAGACCTTTAAAAAGCTTAAATTAATCAGAATAAGTGAAATCCCTCGCAGTAGTCGTGCTCTTGATTAAATATGCAGTCATTAAACTGAACTGCTCGCCGTCCCCTCACACGTGACAGGTGGCTGTATGCTCGTTTTAACTGGTAAACACCATCAGGGACCATAAGTGCACAGTTGGTCCTCTTCACACCCCCACCGATGGCCCCACTTACATCAACATGTCCTCCTCAGCACCAGCCAACGTCCCTCCATGTGTCAAATGATCCCACGGGGACAGGCTGTCAGTGTCACGTCCGCAGAACTGACAAAAACTGTTACTGCCGATGTGTCATCCTGCGTCTCTCTGTCCTGCTTCTTGTGTTTGCTCATATCAACCGCAGCAGACACAGAATATAGAGAGTCTTCAGCATCTTTGTGCAACATGCTGCATGAAGCTGCAGGGATTTTACATTCACACAAGACAGTTCATATTTGTGTTGTCTGCGTAAATTCTTGGTAACTCAGATTTGTCCAGTATTCATGTTGTCTTAACAAAACCTTTAAAATCATAGCAAAGTTATTATTGAATCCGGCTGAATTGACTCAAAAAGCTTAAACTTTTTGGATTTGGATATTAGTAGAGCTGCAACTAACGATTATTTTCATTGTTAATTAATCTGCCGATTATTTTCTGGATTCGTCGATTAATCGCTTGGTCTATAAAATGTCAGAAAATTGTGAGAAATGCTCATCACAATATCTGTGATCAACAGTCCAAAACACAAAGATATTCAATTTACTATTATATAAAACAGCAGAAAATACTCAAATTTAAGAAGCAAATGTTTTTACTTGTTTTAATGTTTGGAACTGTACAGTGAGTTTGTTACTAAATCACAGCAGCAACTGATGTTGCACTATTGATTTTTTATTTTATAAATCAATTTATGTAATTCAAATCTGCATGAATTGGGTTTTTTTTTGGCCACTTGGGGGCAGCGCAACAAGCGGTAAACACAAAATTGACTTATTATCGCCTTATAATAATATGTTGATATTGTGAACCTGTTATATGTTATATGGAGTCATGTTTGTGTGCAGTGTTTCCTCTCTGTTAGCTCTGGTTTTGGTCTCCACCAGCTCCTGAGGAAAATATCTGGCTCTTTAGCTGCTAAATGCTCCACTATGTTCAGCAGCTGGTCTCTAACTGTGTCTGTCTGTTAATATAAAAATATTGATTATAGCAGCTTTAATTGTTATTATGGTTATTTATATCCGACAATTAAGCCCCTTTAATATGATACTAACGTGCTGTTCCCCAAATCGCGTACTGCCGTTAGTACACTTACATGCAGTACACTGTGTACACTATGTACTGACTTGTGTAGTGCGTTAATTTTGACAGGGTAGTGTCGTCCCAAATCGAATACTGCTGTTGTGCGCTTACCGGAAATGACGATCGTAACCTTTGACCGCATCTTCTTCTTCTTCTTTTTAATGACGGATTGGCAGAGTGATTACCGCCATTGCCGCACGCCCAAATATCTGCCAGCACGTTTGCTAACTTAACTTCAATTCAGTTATATTAAAAATGAATGTACGTGAATGTGTAACGTGCTTTTACTTTTAGCCGTAACAATCGCAACCGCGGCCGCCATTTTCATACGTTGGTGGTCCTCCCCTTCCGTTACGTGGCCAAGATGGCGACCGTTGAGGGTGAGAAGTGTGCAGCGTTCCACACTCAGCTTTCCATGCAGGTCCTTACAGGACACTGCATTTTGCCATACTTACCAGTGTGAACGCACTTATGCACTCAAAATACTAAGTTTGAGTACGTAAGTAAGCGATTTGGGACACAGCTATGGATTCACTATCATGCATACTCTGTATTTATATGCCTTTAATTTGTACCACAACAGTAACATTGGTGCAAAATTCTGTCAAATGTTTTCAACAGCAGTGATATAATAACAGTATATGCATCTTACTGTGCATAATAACCAGCACCCTGCACTTTGATTTGTACTTTGCACCTTCCTTTGTTCTGCATGTACAGTATATATTTATATATTTTCTTACATACATTATTTTATTTTACAATATCTGTTTGGTATTTTTGCTAGAAAAATGGCAACGATTACAACAATTTACCGATCATCAAATAGTACATGATTCATTTTCTGTTGGCACAAAAATGTCCTTTGGGATTAATAAAACTCCATCTTATCTCAGAGTACATCTGCACTGTTTGAATGTTCTTAAATTATGTGAGTGTGCCGGCTTCTGTGTTTTGCTCTGACTAACAGTGTGTGTGTGTGTGTGTGTGTGTGTGTGTGTGTGTGTGTGTGTGTGTGTGTGTGTGTGTGCAGGGGCAGGGGGAGGTTTCAGCTAGAGGCTCAGCCATGGAGGGGGACTGCCTCAGCTGTATGAAGTACCTCATGTTCATCTTCAACTTCTTCATCTTTGTAAGTTCAGGGCTTTCTTCTTCTTCTGTTGTTTTATATCAGACTGAAGTCAAAGGAAACCAGGAAACAATCCTGTGGAGTTGTAAAGACTTTATGTCGATACGATACAGGATGAAACGTGTTGTGTACTAAATATTGTTGTGTAGTAAATATCTGAGCTAGATATCATCCTGGCTGATTATTTAACCCTCTCTCTCCCAGCTGGGTGGCTCCTTCCTGCTGGGTGTTGGCGTTTGGGTGCTGCTGGACCCGATGGGCTTCAGGGAGATCGTGGCGGCCAACCCCCTGCTGTTCACCGGGGTATATGTCATCCTGGCCATGGGCGGCATGCTGTTCCTGCTGGGCTTCCTGGGCTGCTGCGGAGCCATCAGGGAGAACAAATGCCTCCTGCTCTTTGTGAGTCTGCCGAAGTCCGTCCTTCATACACTGATGAGAGGGATTTACTGGTTTTATTGTTATGTGTTCGCTGCAACTAGCAGCCAGAATAAGGCTGCATTCACACATCATCAGCAGAAAGGGACCAACAGGAAAACCTCCTAACCGCATGCAAACTACGTAGTAACACTATTTAAACTGTAGCAGCTCATTAACAAGTGAAACCAGATACAAACAAACAGCGTAAAGCTCGTTTTAAATTAGCTGCATCGATTATATTAGTGTTAATGTTGGATTTTATTTAGATGTAACTCCCAGCGATGATCGCTTTGCAGCTATTTTTTTAACTCTAGAGTTCTTTTCACCAAGTGGCAGAGATCATCGCTGTCAGAAATTAAGTCACTTTGTCAGTTGGTCATCACAAAAACTTCAGAAACTTTAGTGCAAATGAAGGAAAAGGTTCATCCCAGCAGAGATCTTTAGATTGAATCGAGAGTTGGTTGCGTGAAGTTGTGGTTCTGGTCACAGAAAAACATTTGGTAACTCCGGCCATTTTCAACCATTTTCATCATATTGATTAAGTCTAATATTTCATCTGCTTCACTTTAGAGATGCTTCGTCATAACCGGCCAGTGGACCCTCCAAACATCAGCCATAAAAACACCCAAAACATGTCTTTATATTTGTATGTCAACACATTCGATGCCACGTTGTGCAGTAAGATGTTTCTCACTCATTATATGGGCTGTGTGTTCAGCTGTGTGAAGTAAAGTAGAAGAAGTTGTAACGGTGTAGTTGTGGATAAAATTGATTAAACATACAGAATGAATGTTTCACTCATCAACAGTGCCCTCTTTCCACCAAACCAGCTCTGGTTCTTGAACCGGTTCCGTTCAGGACTCTTGGAACCTTGGTTCTATCTAGAGAACCAGCCCGCGTTTCCACCAGTTTTGAGTGGAACCATTGTAATCAAGTGTCATTAACGGAGGGCGTTGCACAACAGAAGTAAACAGTAGGAGCAAGATGGCGGATCGCATTGATGACCTGCGAGCTTTTGTTCAGTTATTACAGATATTTGTTTTTGGACCAACTATTAATGATAAGACATTGAAGACTGTTACCATAGTAACCAGAGACCACTGCTGCCTTCTCCATCCTCTCTCTCCAACCTGGAGAATAGGACACGCCCACTGATGATGTCACGGTTCACACTTCAGGTCGAGAAAAACCTGCTGTTTTTTGGTTCCAGCTGGGAACCAACTTTTCAGGTTCAGAACCGATTTATTTTTGGTCGAAATGCTCCGAACGGTTCAGAATTAGGTGCTGAACCGGAACAGATCCTGTTCCATGTTGTTGGAAAAGGGGTACGAGTGAAACATCAGCCTGTTAAAGAAGAAATGTTTGGGTGCTTTTGAGGTTGATTTGTTTTATTTCAGTGTTGATTGAGTCATTAGCTTGAAGAACTCCACCCACACAGCGAGAGCACGATATTATCTCTAAATTTATTTTTTTAATTTTTTTTTTATTAACTCTTTTAGCTCAAGGTTAGTGTGGCGAGAGTCCATATTAAAATCAATATAAACACATTCAGACATACTATAAAGCACACACATCATATTTTTATTATATTATAAACAAATGTGGTAGAAATGGGTCAAGGATGTTATGAATGACTGTTAAAGACTTTATCCTTGTTGTCTTACATCATCAGCTCGGTGCTATTTAATTTATATTATATTGATGTGTAATGATTTCATATCAGTCTATAAAAAGTGGTGAAACTGCAACAAGAAGGGAATGAAACTGAGTTACTGTCCTTCCTCCATTACATCCCTGCTGTACGTTATGTAACATCAGAGTAAAACAATACAAGTGTGCCATCTAGAGGAGTTAAATCAGCAGGAGCATGTAGGATTATTCCTCTCTGTGTTTATTTAACCAGCCTTTATTCCACCAGACGGGTTATTATTCACAGCCTGTATAAACTGAGACATGTATTTTGTTTATTGTATGTAGTATTTTTGCTGTTTTTTGCATGTTTCTAATTGTATGTCTGGAGTCATAACAAAGCATTTCTTTAGAGTATAATTATTGTTATTATTAGAGTATTAGAGTTCCCTGGGTAACACTGTGACTCTTTTTGTCTGTGCTGGTCTCAGTTCTTCATGCTGATCCTCTTCATCTTTCTGGCCGAGCTGGCAGCTGCCATCCTGGCTTTCCTCTTCAGGGAACACGTGAGTACAGACTCCAGATCAGTTTCAGCACTGCAGTTTCCCTCTGTGGAACTGTCGTTTATTACAGGCGGATTACGATATTATCAAAAGAGAAATTGTAATTGAAGTTGTAGCCACATGTTTGCATCATATATATGAAAGCACCACACAGCAGTCTGGTGAGGTCAGAGGCCTCATTACTGATGTTTAAAGGCTCTGATATTCTCCAAATACATACTGAACACTAACTGCAGACGTTTCCTACACATCCTGAAGTTCCCAGATGACTCGGTCACAGTGAGCCGGTTACAGGGGAGCGATTCTGCTCACAGCTCAGTGGTCGATGACTTTGTTCAGAGCTGCTTTTTAAAACTAAACGTCACCAAAACTAAAGATATGTGTGTATTTGTAAGTCCCATTAAGTCATTAAGGGTCAGATCATTGCACAGGTTCAGTGTTACTAATATCTGTGTCCTATAATTAACAATAAGCATTCAACGACAACACCGTGCAGCAACGACTGCACTTCCTCCGGAAGCTCAACTGGTTTGAGGTGTGTAGTGAACTCATGACGTCGGTCATCAGTTTCTCTATTAGCACTCAGTTAATCTGTCAACAGGTGACAAGAACAGATTGCAACATAAGATCATTGGTGTTAAACTGCCTGATCTATAAGAGACGTATGTCAGTGTCCTCTTCGTCCTCTGTATGGAGAGTTTGAGCTTCTCCCCTCCGGGCGGAGGTTTAGACCCCCAAAGTCCAGTTCTGACGGTGAATAACTCTCTCATCTCTCAGGCCACCAAACTGCTAAATACTCAGCTGATGATGAACTACTGATGATGTTCTCTTTTGTTTTTTTAACCACTGATGGTTGGATTGAATGGCGATGGCCTAAACATACTCTAGGTTTTTGTTGTCACTTATTGTATTTATGTTTTCTGTACTTTATCATGTTTTATTAATTATTATTTACGTCTCTGTGTGTTCTGTGTTTTACTTGGCTGGAATAAAGTTGAAGTTGACAGACTGACGGATGTGGACAGCAGGGCGGACGGCCGCCACACACACAGCCCTGATTATGTTACATCTGTATATTACATCTGTGTACGCCGACCTGTCTGCTCATGTGCAGTTAACATGTGCAGTCCGTGTGGTCATAACTTTGGGCTGCATGCAGACGTCTGCACGGACCCTCATGGACAGATAACAAAATTTACAACATGCAGAAAGAACAGTTTGAGCTTTACCTCCTCTCTCCTGAAGCGTGAAGCGAGTTATTTACTTACTCAGCTCCGATTATTTTCTCATGCTGCCTCTACACGGGCGTACAACTCAGTAGTTCAGTCTCTGAATGATGTGTTTCCACACGAGGCGTTTTCGGACCAAACAGTTCTGGGGACTCCCTGAGAGGAACTGCCCACTGGGGAGCTCCTCTGAGAGCTACAAACCTTCAAGGGCTTTTTTTCTGTTTGCATTTGCACCGCTAATAGGAACGCTGAAGTGACGCAAGCCGGGCAGCGGTTGGTATAGCAATGTCATTTTTATATTTGGCTTTGACGAGTCAAAATCTTGTTGTATTTCCCCCGTCGCATATACGCTGAATAAAGCCTGGACTTCACTGTTGGTCCATTTGTCCGTGTTTTGGTCCATTTTTTAAGGCGACCGTTACAAGCTGTTACATGGGTTTTTAAAGACGACGGTTGCCGGTGCTGCATTGGCTCATGTGTTCGACCAATCACTGTACACTTACTCACTCAAGGTTCCTCTTGTGCTGGGAGAGTACCTACTGTGAAGTAGGAGCAAAAAAAGTCCCTCAAAATGGCGTTCTAAGAACTACGATCGCTCCCAGTTCTTACAGTGCAAACACAATAAAAAGGGGAGGGGTTCTCCAACTGTTCTTAGAACGATGAAAAAGTTCCTCTGGTCCGAAAATGCTGATTGTTTTAGTCCCGGTAGCTCTTTAAAGTTCTATCATAGAGAACCGAGAAGCAGCTGACCATCAGCTTTTGAAACTTGTACGTTGTTGAGATGGAGTGAGAACAGTTCTGTTCTTGTGTTTCCTGAGGGAATCAGACACAGCTGAACCTTCCCCGGGTCGCACTGTGACAGGATGTTATTTCAAGGTTCAATTCACAAAGAATGGCAGCTTGTTGTTGCACCTCCAGTGTTTGAGTCTGTGTGTGTGAAGGTGGCTGAGGGAGGCACATGAATATTTGATGGATATTTTGTCCTTTATTTGGAGCAGTAAAGATACTGTATGTCCAATGTTTCCTGAACGGAGCTGTGTTTGTGTCTCTGTACAGTTAACCAGAGAGTATTTCAGCAGGGAGCTGAAACGTCACTACCAAGGTCACAACAACACCGACGTCTTCACGTCCACATGGAACGCCATCATGACCACGGTGAGGCCTCACCACTCCTCCACCTTATGATCCCCCCAGTGTGACGACAATACCATCCATCCATGTCCAAGACCTACAATGTGCTGTTCCCTCCCATCGTGTTTCTGTGTACAGTTTGATTGCTGTGGCGTAAGTGGCCCCGAGGACTTCGAGGAGAGCCTCTTCAGGCTCCTCAGCCCCAACAAGCTGGTCCCTGAGGCCTGTTGCCAGAGGAACGGTTACCCCGGAGACGTCAGTGTGGAGCAGTGTGTGAGCGGCAGCGTGGCCTTCAGGCACAACAAGGTCATCAGAGAAAACACTTTTTTCTCACAAACACTCGAACGCGCGTCATGTCAGGTTTGAGAAATGTCAGGCGGCGGATCAGAGACCCTTCAAGTGAAAGAAGAAGTACAACAATTTAAAAACACTCCTGCAGTATATTATATTACTATCACTGATGCATTAATGTTTGAGCAGCATTTTAATTGAACTACTTTATATTCTGTTCAGGCCTGCAGACTAACCAACAGTGACTTTGAGAAAAAACTGTGAACTAAATGTTGTTTTTCAGCTTTCTGGTCCGTTTGAATTCATGAACTGAAATGAAAGTATATAATTTAAGTATATATTAAATGAACTATATGAATGTAAATATGTGATTTAAAAGTGGCTTAATCACATCAAACCACGTGACTCCGATCAGTTACTGACACTCTGCTAAGCTAGGCTAGTTTATCTGATGTTACTTCAACATATTGAATTTATCTGTTGTCTTATTTATGTGGTTTAACAAACATGATAACAAAGATGTTGCATCATCAAAATGTAGTTCAATTAAACTAGTGAATTTAGCTTTAAGGCTAGCTGTAAATTAGCATAGCATATTTGTTTGGTTATGTAGCATGTACAGTGTTGTAGTAATTTTGAAAATACACATTTCCATGACATAATCAGTTTAATCTGGTAAAATAATAAAAATGTCAGAAAGTCAGATTCTGATCTGTATTTTGGCAGAGTTGGATAGTTTAATACTGTATAACAAATGCATCCTTTTTATAAGATGTTTTACTATTGATCTGCTCTGAAGTACTGCAACATTTTCTACCAAATTACTAAAAAAGCACATAAACAATAGAGCAATTATAAATTAAACAGCAGTTAATTATTTATTCCTGAGTTCAATAATTGATGAGTTGTAATATTGATATTTTTAATGAAAGTAAAGACTTGAGGTTCGTCTGTCATCTCTGAAACATTTCCACCCTGATGTGTGTTTTCATGCACTACAAACTAAAAACACGTCGTTATTACAGAGAAGCAGCTCTCTGTTATTGAGGGCAGCAGAATAATTAGGTGTAGAGTGATAACGAGGCTGTCTGCTCTTCGTGCAGGGATGTTACTCTGCGATGGTCGACTACTTTGAGACGTACATCTACACAGCAGGAGCTCTGGCCATCGTGGTGCTGACAATTGAAGTACGTATTTTCAGGTTTCCTCCTTTAAATTAAAATACTGAATAATTTACTGCTTGTTCTTTTTTTTCCATATGAGGGATTCAGGACAGTGACGAGGATTTTTGTAAATGACAAAAACAAGTGTGATGAGGTTAAAAACTTTACATCTAAAAATGTTCAATAACAGCAAAGTAATCTGATTTATTTCTTTTAATGAAGACTGGTTCGTTTTTAAGATGAGTTAAGGAGCTTCACTCAGTCTTTGAGTTTAACTGCAGGAACTGACAAACACTGTTAAAAAAGCAACTGTCGTGTGTTTCGTTATAGAAATATAACCGTAGGGAGCGACGTCACATTGAGACTTTTCCAGCAACAGTTGAAACATCTAATGTCTCTCGTGAGAAAAGGCTCGTCTCTAAATCATACAGGGAGAAATCCATCACAGAGGAGGCAAACCGGTGCAGAACGCAGCATGACAGGTTGACTTTTGAGTAAAGGGCCTGAAAAACTCGTCATCAGGCTTCAGGTACTGCAGGAAACTAACAGAGGGAGATAAAGCAGGTTTAGGGAAGATGGGTTCACTAAACAAAATGTATCCTAAAACTAGAAAAGGCTACATTTTCATTGCAGTTGAAACATTTAAAATAGTATAAATGTCTCAACATGTTTGTGTCTTTGGAGCCTTTGAAGTGTCTTTGTATGTTTGGGAGTTCAAGTGTTAGTAGACATGTTGAAATGAATAAAATAATCTATAATTAATTCTAAATGGGAAAAAAAGAAATGAATAAAATAACAGAGTGATGGTACGTAACTAATTATGGACTTTTAGCCACCAGATGGTTGTTTCTTTGTTGTTGGAGAATAAGTCTGTTGATATTTTATGTTTTTGTTATTGTCAACAAATCCCATGAAAAGACTCAAACCAGCACTGAATGTTTCTGCTAACAAGTGTTGTGTGTGAATCACAGCCTGATGTCTCTTCTTCCTCTGAGCCATAAAAAACTGTTAAAACTCATCAGTGAGCCTCACTGTTCCTATTTCACTATTTCTTCCTGTTTGAGTAACGTTTGATAAAAACTACAGTGAGCAGCTGGTTTAGGAAATGACTGAGCCTTTTTTTAAATGGAACTATATATTTGTGAGCTGCTTTTAAAGATTTAGTAGGAACCAATGAGCTTTGAGCTGAGAGACACAGACAGGAAGTCAGACAGGAAGTCAGACAGGAAGTCAGACAGGAAGTCAGGCAGGACTGAGAGATGGAAGTGAATCAGTGCATGAAGAGTTTCTGTTTCTCTTCTAAGGTTTAAACTTTAACCGTCTCTGATCTGTGTGTGTCGTTCTCTCTGCAGCTCTTCGCCATGGTGTTCGCGATGTGTTTATTCAGAGGCATCCAGTAACGCCTGCGTCATCATCATCATCGTCATCATCATCGTCAGCCGGTGTCAGAAAGACACAAGCAGAAGGAAAACAAAACTGTAAAATATGAAATGTATTTGTACAGTGATAGTTTATGTGTCTCATTGGTTTTGTGACATCGTTTTGTACTTCACAGCAGCAGCGGGGCGTTCGAGGCGCTGCTTTGGGCACAATAGACACACACAGGAAGTAATCCGCGACCTGAGGACGAGGTTCTGCACTGTTTTCTCAAAAGTAAAGGATTAACACCGGCGCTAAGAGGTTCTCCAAGCTAAACACTGAGGGCGAACTGAATTATAGATGCTCTTCTCACCACAGAAGTCACTTCAGTCCAGGAAACTGGGCCTACAGCTGGAAACACACCACACCATTTATAGTCTGATTATAACCTCGTGACCGCGGACAGTCAGCACATATGATCTTGCAGTGAGCCTCAGAGCAGTCAAAGCAGATATATAAAACATCTGATGATCATGTAGTTTGAGCTGGAATCAGAACTCATCTGACCTCATGCAACAACATGTTTGTATTCTCATCATAAACCTCTTACTTTTTACTGTGAAGGCTTCTGTTCACCAGACTCTCTAAACTGCACAAACTTGTTGTCAGTCGCTCGCTTGAACTTGACGAACGCCACCCAAAATCCCCAAATCATTATAAGGCCGCCTGTTCATTCACAGAATTGATCGTACGAGACTGAAAAGAAGAATTTCACTCAGTGGAGCTTCAAGTTAAAGATTTCAGCAGACAAATAGAACAAATGTATCCGTGTCAGTAGTCGTGTGAGTGTAAGAGGCTTCTCAGGAGGAAACCTAAAAAGTTACGTACGTAGTTATTTTAACTCAAACCATGATCTTCTCCTAAACCTAACCAAGTAGTTTTGGTGCCTAAATCTAACCAAACTGCAACCGTTTCACAACAATAACCACGTGTTGTTGTTGTTGTTGTTGTTACCATGACAACGAATGTCCGGTACACCTATATATGTCGTTTTGGGAGTCATTGGCAAACGACCTATTCTGTCGTTTAGGTTGGAGGACTCTAAATTAATTCAGATGAAGGCGTCATGATTCTCGAGTCAAACAAGTGATTTCCCCCGTTGAGAAAACAAACTTCTCCTTAAGAGAAAACTCTAAATCCCAGAAAACTGGTGAATGCGACAAATTCTCTCTTTGTACAAGTGTTTTCTTGCACGCGGCTCGTTGTCAACAACACAAGTCATAAATCATTAAACATGATTCAGAGTCATAATGTCTGTTTACAAGAGTCTGTCTCTCATCAGTGTAAAGTATTACGATGAGTGAAGCAGTGTTCAGTATTTAAGTTTGTCATGGAGCACCTGTCAGTTAAAGCACCTGCACGACATGAGGTTGAATGTGTGTGTGTGTGTGTGTGTTTATATGTAAATATAATGTGCCGGTGTACAGTACGTGTTTCCCTCTTTGTGCACAGTGTGATGATGTTCCTTCTGTCAGTAGTTATAAAATGGAAATTTAGCTTAAACTGCATTTTTCTGAGTGTGTTTTGAAAAGTTGATTTGTATAAATGGCACTGATTGACATTAAACTGATTTCTGTGATTTTAGTGGTGCAACATTTAATATATCCTTCAAACACAAATGCACAAAAGTTTTACTCGTCCAATCACAGTTGAGTTTATAAATTTAAATTGTGGAATCAAACGCAGAAGAAAACATGATCTATATCAGGAGTTTGCAACCTTTTTGCCTCGTGTATGGAGCCAAATCCGGGCCAAGAGGTTTGATTATGGAGCCGGGACGGTGACTTTAAGATTTGGCATTGAAAACAAAAACTGAACTGAAAAAGGAAACATTGGCATTGAAACATTTGTATTGAAAAAATTTGTATTGGCACTGAAGCAAGTATTGGCACTAACATTGAAAAAACACCTGACAGCATAAAAAAAACTGTCACTGAAAAAGAGTGACGTGAAGAAAAAATCTGAACACATCAGAATGCAAAAAATATCAAAATAAATACTTGTTTCAGTGCCAATACAACTTTTTCCAATACAAATGTTTCTATGCCAAGTTTCAATGGCAAATTTTATTTTCAATGCCAAATCTTAAAGTCCCTGTCCTGGCTCCGTAGGTCCTCAGCCTTCTTTGTTGTGCTGTCACTCATGATTGCCACGCCCCCCCCCCACCCCCCCCACCCCCCCCGTGCCAGATCAAGGCAAAAAGACCTCAAATAGTATATATGTACATATACGTATAATATGTGATATTTTTTATGTTTTATGTTAAAGCACTGCAGAAATGATGAAATGTCAACAGTCAGAAATGTGTGGGTTTCCTGCAGTAAAGTTTAAAGAAAAGAAACATTTGAACATCTGTAATTTCATGACTTCTGGTCAAACTCCATCTGCTGTCCAGGTGAAAATCTCCAAATTGAGTGATTGAGGCATTTTGTTTTGTACTTTTATTCTGAAAGTTTGGGGAACAACATCCTTTAGAGGCTGACCTTTTCTGTGCCTGCTTCTGATTGGATAATTGGGGATGAGTCAGCCATCTTGTGTTGTATATAAGGCCTGTTTTTTAACCCCATCCTGTAAAACAAACAGACTCTTCTGGTAGGTGAGTTCTTGTTGCTGCTGTTGCACAAATCCTGCAGACGTCTCAAACTAAAACCAAAAACTCAGGATCACATAACACCGAGTCTCCTGCTGCCATGGTAACCACACATTCAGAACAGCGGCTTGTAAACTGATATTAACCGAGAAAACAAAAGTGATAGGAGGCGGCCGTCACTTCTGAACTCCAGGTTCTTCATTATTTTGCCAAATAATATTCATGTAAGTATTTGAACTGTGGAGTTACTCCGTCCCCAGATGTGGAGAACAGCTGGTGAGCGGAGCAGGACGGCTGCTGCTCTGTACTTCGGACTGCTTCTGTCTCACGTGGCTGGAGAAGGTACGTTTCCTGACGCAGAGGATCAATTTAACCTGTAGACAGTGTTTCTTCAGATCAATCTATCACCTGACGTTCTTATTGATTACCAGAGAAGGAAGAGGTATTAAAAGTACCAATACAACACAGGGAAAATACTCCACTACAAGTAAAAGTCCTGCATTCAAAACTGTACTTTAAAGTACAAAAGTGTTGGCATCAAAATATACTTAGAAGTAGTGAAGTAAAAAGTACAATATTTCCCCCTGAGATGTGGTGGAGTAGTATAAAGTAGCATAAAATGGAAATACTAAAGTAAAGTACAAGTACCTCAAAATTTGTACTTGACTACAGTAGTTGCGTAAATGTACTAATTTAGGTAAAAGTACTAGTACCAGACTGAAAATACTCCAGTCCTGCATTCAAAACCTTATTTAAGTAAATGTATGTAAGTATCATACAGTGTATCAGCAAAATGTATTTAAAGTATCCAAAGTAAAAGTACTCTGTCAGTGTTTTATTCTCTCTGCTGTTTCTGGATTAATATTCCTGCTGTAGATGTTTCAGCTCATTTGAACTCCTTTATATCCTGTTGGCTGGTTTAATCTGCAGCAATGCATCATGGTCTATAAGATCATCATCTGTCCTGTGAGAACCACGTATCTCTAAAAAGTTTAACTTTTCATGAGCTCAGAACAGCAGCCCTGTTTTCAGCTGTGTGACGATGCTTTTTCTATTTAAAGAGTTTATTTAGCTGAAGAAGGAGGAGGAGGAGGAACTCTTCATCCTTCAGTTCATCACAAACATCTGGAGATACGTGGTTTTCACTGGACAGGAAGGGGATGAAGAACTGTAATCTGTAAAGTAACTACAGCTGTCAGATAAATGTAGTGCAGTAAAAAGTACAAGAAGTAGAAAGCTGCAGAACATGGAAATACTCAAGTAAAGTACCTCGAGCTTGTACTTAAGTACAGTACTTGAGTAAATGTATTTAGTTACATTCCACTACTGCATACAGCTGACATGAAGCAATATTAGCATTAATCTGGAGTTGTGTTTGTGTCACCAGTGTTAGCTCTGTTTTTGGTCTCCACCAGCTCCTGAGGGAAATCTCTTTAGCTGCTAAAGGCTCCACTGTGTTCAGCAGCTAGCTAACAGCTAACTGTGTCTGCCTGCTGTTTGCTGCTGAGCAGGTAGTGGAGTTCTTGTTGAAAAGCTGCTGGAAATGAGAACTAACTAACTAACTAAAACTAGGAGCTAAAAGAGGCTAAAAAGCCGCAGAGTTGGTGATGACTGTGTGTGTGTTTGTCAGGTTCACATTATTTGATTCATTATTAATAAAAACACAGATCGATGGAGCTTTAACGCCTCACAGTGAGCTCCTCTGTCTGCAGGCAGTGTTGTGAAGGTGCTCAGTCAGCTCGGGCAGCGGGTCACTCTGCCGTGTTTCTATCACTATGAGGACCACGCAAACGTCTCCCAGCTGTCTGTGCAGTGGAGGAGCCCCCGCAACGAGCTGCTGTGCCACTACATCAAACACAAAGCCTTCCAGAACTGCACTGGGGGCTACGCCATCGCCTACAGCCCCGGCAGCATCACGCTGACCATCCAGCGCGTCAGCATGGAGGACTTCGGGGCTCACGTTTGTTCTGTGAGCAAACGACACGAGTTCTCCGACTCCAGCGTCGAGTTGGCCAGGACGTCAGGTGAGTCCGACAGGTGAGGGGCATTAAAGAGCAGGTGAGCTGTGATGCTGTGAGGTAACAGGATGTGTTTGTTTCTGTAGAGTCGGTCACCTCAGCTCCAAACAGTGGATGGAATCAGTCAGGTACGTTCACATGAAGCAGACGTCTGACTTACTTTAAAACTCTTTTAAAAACTCATTTTTATAAAATGGCTTTAAATTTGAGTTTTTCTTTTTGTTTTATGCTTTTATTAATTTATTACATTGTGTATTTTCTGTTTGTTTTATGTCTGTGAAGCACTTTGTAAACTTGTTTTTGAAAAGTTCCATATAAATAAAGTTTATTATTATTTATTATTTCTACTTGAAGATTCTATATATGATATTCGCTGCCACTAGATGTCGCACTTGAGCACCAACATCCCAAAACAAATCGGCACGTTGGCCACACCTCCCCCCCAACCAGAACCCGCTCTCCTCAAAGCCACCAGACTCCACTGACAAAAACACTAATTTTACCTCACAGATCATCGTAAAACACACTTCATTCAAACTCCACAGAAACAAAATAAAACTCACCTAAACAGTCTTTAAATAAATAAATAGTGATAGTAAATATTCAGCTATACCGAAAAATACACGTGTATCGCAGCAAACTTGTGAGTGTTAAAGGGATATTTCACCACACAATAAAGTCTCTATATCATCTTCCCCACAGCAAGTCATTGCCCTTTGAGTTAAAAGCAGTGGAGGAAGAAGTATTCAGAACCTTTACTTAAGTAGAAGTACCAATGCCACACAGTGACAATACTCCACTACAAGTAAAAGTCCTGCATTCAAGATGTTACTTGAGTAAAAGTACAAAAGTATATATTTAAAGTGCCAAAAGTAAAAGTACTCATTATGCAGAATGTCCCATTTCAGAATAATATATTTGATATTCTTGGATTATAATTATTGATGCATTAATGTGTTCATCACTTTAATGTTGCAGCTGGTAGAGATGAGGATAATTTAATGACTTTATATACAGCTGTGTAGCTTAATCTATAATAATACATCATCATTCATTTGTTGGTTATATTTTGTATTAATAATCTAAATTGTCAGATAAATGTAGTGGAGTAAAAAGTAAAATATTTGCCTCTGAGATGTGCTCGAGTAGAACTGAATTTACTTAATTTTAACTGTCAGATCCTTAATTTAAGTAAAAGTATTAATACCACACTGTGAAAATACTCCACTACACTAGTAAAAGTCATACGTTCAAAATCTGTCAAATATGTCAACTTTTTACAGACTCATCTTTTAAGTTTCCTTGTTTCCAGAAACACTGAATCATTTATTAATCAATAAAAAAGCATATAAACTGAACACAACGTGAACAAACTCAGATAATGAATGTGTGTCTTTGTCTTTTCAGGTCCCTGCTGGACACTCGTTCTCCTCCACACTTTGTCTTTGTTTGTCTGCATGTAGAAGACGAACAGCAGGAACAGAAACAGAACTTATTCAATGAATGCTGAAGCTTCACTTAGCCTGAAAATAAAAACCTGTAAATCCACAGAAGAGACACCTTGTCTTGTACAAAATAAAACCTGTGTGTGTGTGTGTGTGTGTGTGTGTGTGTGTGTGTGTGGCAAAAGAGCAAAAAGAAAACTTTTGCTTGCTTTTAAATCAAAGGAGACGACAGGAAGTCCTTCATATGAGTACTGCGTTTATATTCATATATTCATACACAGTTTATATAAATCCATTAAGTGCAGTTTCACCTTCTTTGTCAACTGAATGCAGGTTTTTCACTTGAAATACGAGATCAAATGTGCACAGATTTGTCGACCACGCTCGGCTTTTACACTTGTTCTTCTGCAGTTTCCCAAATCCTCAGTGGTGGAAAGTAACTAAGTACATTTACTCAAGTACTGTACTTTGAGGTACTTGTACTTTACTTGAGTATCACCATTTTATGCTACTTTACACTAAAACTCCACTACATTTATCTGACAGCTTTAATTTGCAGACGTCAAACACATGATCAGTTTATATAATATACAGATGTTATAGATGAAACTACACAACAGTATATACAGATGTTACCATGACAACATTCAGATGCAGATTAGACCTAATGAATCAGGATAATAAATATATAATAAATGTAACACTTTGAATGGAGCCATTTTGCATAATAAGTACTTTTACTTTTGTATTTTTAAGATTTTTAATGCAGGACTTTGTTACAACACAGTATTTTTACACTGTGGTGGTGCTACTTTTACTTAAGTCAAAGATCTGAGTATTTCAGTACTTCAGTACTTCCTCCACCTCTGCAGATCCTCGAAGTATCAACACACCGTCTGTCTGTGCCGTCACCAGCAGCATTTCCAGGAGCAGCTAAAGGAAGCTTCCTGTGTCCTGAAGCACACTGCAGATGTCCACTGACAGCTGACACACACACACACACACACACACACACTCAGCTCCACCCAGCTGTGGGCGCGTGTATGGGCTCCGGCGAGGGTCAAAAAGGTTTTGAGCTTGTGAGATGATGTTCAGAGCGTGTGGTCGTCTGTCACCGTCTGTAAACCTGTGAATAAACTAAACGTCTGTAGTTTGTAGTCTGTAGGCCTTCCATACTGTCACAGCTGAAATCGTGTAACTTCAGTGTCACACACACAGCGTGGGATCTTTGAGTGCTGAGTTTCACACACGGCTTTAACTAACCTGTAACTTGACCATTCGTATCATTTGTGCACAGATTTATTTAGACGTTTTTTTTTAGTTTTTTCACCGGTTTACAAAAGGCTTTAAAATTATTTCATTTCACAAACTCAAAATTCTTACTGATTCTGATTTGATTATCTGCCATCAGTTCATTAAAACTCATATTCACTGTATGTTCATCCATCACTGTCTGACACCCTGAAGTACTAAACAATAAAAAAATATAAATGTCAATCATTAATCTCTAGGAGACAAAATGATAGATAAAATGTACATAAATATAGAAGAACTAAACAAATAATTCTGTACCTCTGACGACATCTTATCAAAAATACAAAACTTTAGACACTGAAATTCCTCCTAAAAAGTTAAACTTTTTCTTTCCAGTTGTATTAATTGTTTGACAGCATCACTAATATATTCTGTAAGTGCTGTTTTATAGCAGCACATGCTTTATGTTAACCTGACGTCATGTATATATTTTTTAGATTTTACTTGTTTTCTATCTAATCAAACTCAGCTACTGTGTGTATATATATATATATATATATATATATATATATATATATACAGTATTTACAGTGTATTTCAAGGGGCACTACAGGCTGTAATACTGACATATTCCACTTGAGGGCGATGTTATCTCAACCTACAGTCAGATCCTGTGAACCTGAAGCAGCCACACAGTGAAGGAGGCTGAGGACGATGCAGTATATCAGGCGTCACATTAACATAAGTGCTGTTCAGGTTGATATTCACATAAAATAAGATAAACCTTTATTGATCCCCAGCTGGAAAACATTCAGTTGTTGCAGCTGCAGCACAAGGACAGCAATAAGAACAGATACATAGAGAAAGTAAAAGGAAGTAAATAATAAGAGGTGTATAAAAACTAAAATAACAATAGAATAAAAAATAGAAAAGAGCATTTGGAGACAAAATTGCAAGGTAAAGTGGCGGTGAGTGATTAATAGCAGCATATTACTGCAACATCAACAGCACTCACAACAGTGATGTAAATATATTTCAATATCATGTGCAATATTACTTTTTCTATTTTAGTTTATTTATTTTACTAAATGTATCTGACTTTTATTGTTATTCTATTAGGCACTGGTACTCCACTTTACATTTGTTACTCTATTGTTTTTATTCTTATGTTGTTGTGTTGTTGTGTGTTCTATGTGGAGTTTTCAGAAAGTGCTTGTTATTAACGACACCTGGTGGCCGTTAGTGAACTGCAGTCAGCGTGCTGTTTCCTGAGAACGACCTGGACGTCTGCCAGAGCTGTAAATGAAAACTCATGTTATATAAACAGTGCGTCTGAGTCGGCCACGTCAGCAGCTCAAACATATGGCGCAGCTGGCTGCACGTTTCAGGTCAAACAAGGCGAGTCAAACGGCTTCTGCCCCGGAGTCACATTTGTTTTTCTGCAGAAGTCAAAGTGAAGTTAAGGGATCTATTTTTTGTGGAGTACTCTGTTACTTGTAGATGTTCTGCCTCATGCGACCTTTGTCAGGCTGCTGCAGTATGTATGTATGGTATAAAGTTTCAGTGTCTTCTTTCAAAAATGTACACAAGTGCTGTAGTTAAATACTATTTAAAGTACTTTTAACTCCTCTACGTTTACGACGGCAACAGTTAGAAAACACTGGATCAGGTTATATAACATAAAGCTCTGTTATAGAGTAAACAACCAGGAAGTGCAGTGTGGAGTCACAGTTACCATATGGAAGCTCAAACCTGCCGCAGGAAATTAAAGTCCTAATAATAAGTCATAGTGATGAGATACTTCCCATACCAATGACCACTTTTAATCTCATAAGAACATTTCTACTATGAGAAAACTGTCTCATTATTATAAGATAAATAAATTGGAATTATGAAATACCATTTCACAATTTTGACTTTGAATCTTTTGAGATACTTTGTAATAATTAGTCATTATTGTGAAAAGATATGTCATAATTATGGAGAAAACACAATAATAAAAACAAACTGAAGCTTACGAGATACTATACGTCACAACGATGACTTCTTAATTCAAACATTTTCTCAGCTATGAGACACTATCTGATAATTATAATATAATAAATCCAGATTATAAGATTCTACCTCAAAATGATTCTTAGTAACTCATAATTATGAAATAAAAGGTACCACAGTGTAGAAATACTCTGTTACAAGTAAAAGTCCTGCATTCAAAATCTTGTAAAAGTACAAAAGTATTAGCATCAAAATATACTTAAAGTACCAAAAGTAAAAGTACTCATTGTGCAGAATAATATATATGATATTACTGGATTATAATTACTGATGCATCAATGTGTTCATCACTTTAATGATGCTTTAAGGATAAATGTGGAGCTGATTTTAATGACTTTACACACTGCTGAGTAGTTTAATCTATAATAACACATCAAGATTTATTTGTTGATAATATTTTGTATTGATAATCTGAATCGGTAAAGTAACTAGTAACTAAATGTATGTCTATGTATATATGTGTAGTAAAAAGTATAATGTTTCCCTCTGAACTACTCAAGTAAAGTACAAGTACTTCAAACAACAGGGAATCAATTAGAGGCTGTTTTCTTTGTTCAGGCCGGAGCTCCAGCTGTGTTTGTTATTGATCACTGATCAGGATGATGATCAGGATGTTTTACAGGATTCGGTGTCTCTGTCACGACGTGTTTCAGCTTCATCTGATTGATCTGCAGCTCAGGACAAAGTTGTTTTCTGATCATTCAGTTTGTTTGATGTTTTTTCTTCATTCATCGTGTTGCTGTTTTTAACCTGAAGCTCGTCCTCAGAGTCGCTGCTGTTGTTCTTGCCAGATTTCACCATGAATTAGTCAAACAAATGACTAATTTAGAGTTAGGTGATTAATAATAATAATAATAATAATCATCCTTCTTCTGCCATAATTAATTACAACCCATCATCATCCGTCTGGGAGAAAAGAAACATCATCATTTACATCAAAATCTACACGATCGATTAAAAGATAACGTCAAAAAATGTGTGTATGTAAGTCAAGTCAATTTTAATTATACAGCCCGATATCACTAATCACAATCTGCCTCAAGGGGCTTTACAATCTGTACAGCATACGACACCGTCTGTCTTTAAACGAGGAAAAACGCCCCAAAAAACAATTTTAACAGTAAAAAAAAATGGAAGAAAGCTGAGGAAGAGCAGCAGAGGAGGGATCCCTCTTTGTATATACAATCATGATGACAAAATGAGGATTGTAAATGTTTGTATTTACACTGATTGAATGTAAATCATCTCTCAGACGGTTTTACCTGCTTTACCTGTAAAGTGTCAGATAATTGGAGAGTTTTGGGTTCATTGATCTTCTACAGCCAGACTGTGTTGCTGAGGACGCCACGGTCACGTCCTCAGTATTGTATCTGAGATTTGGGATGGAGGTTAAGTTTACACTGTACAGATACACACAAATTATAGACAACAATCCCATGAAAACACTTAAACCAGCACTGAATGTATCTACTAATAAGTACTGTGTGAGTATCACAGCCTGGTCTTTATGGAAGTAAATCTGTCTCAGCAGAATTTGAAATTTTAAAGCCATTGAATTCCTAGCACTAATTTTTGTTTTGCCATTGAAATTATGTATCTAATTTGAATCTGGATTCAACTCATTTTCACTTTTATTTTTCAATATTCACAAATTCAGAATCAAAATTCGAGTAACAAAAAATCAGATTAAACATCCGGGATACCGAGGATAAGCAACTGATTCTGTCCCATATCGAACCAAAATCCAGCCAATCAAGTTACGCTCCACTGGCCATGTGACGCAGATGCTCGAAATTACAGGAAAGAGTTGTTGACAATAAGAGAAATACAGGATACTGCCTGAAGCTGTATCTTCACCCTGCTCAAACAGACGCAGACATACAGTAGCATGAAACTGTGCGGCTGAAGCAGCAACACACGACGTCTCGTTCTGACAGACAACACGTGCAGCTGCAACAACAACGAATCTGTGTTGTCATTAAACCTCCGAGTTGTGTTTTCATGTCTCGCTATCACGTTGGTATCCTTGACACCCCCCCACCGATTTGTTACTATGGTGAAACGAAGCAGGGAGGGCAGAGCGCTCAAGGACGCCTCGTATTTAGTCTGAACATCCAGCACAACAAACTGGTGCAAAGGTTGTGAGGGAAAATCAACACCGGTAGCTGCTGTAACTCTATGCTGCTGCTATATATATATATATATATATATATTAAATATATATATATATTACATTTTCCAATGTTATTTTGAACTCCAGCCTTCCCCCTGACTCAAAGTATCATAACAACATAAGTCTTAAATCTGCATATTTATTTCACCAACAGAACAAAAGTTAAACCTGCATTATTTGATTTTATTTTTGGCCACTTGGGGGCAGCGTTACAAGCTGTAAACACAACACTAACATATTATCACCAGTTAATAGCCAATAGCCAACAGTTGCCTACCTCCATAACTAGCAGACAGGGAGCTGTGTTTCAGGCACCCTGATAAATGTAAGTTCAATATTCTCCTTTTAGCTCTGGTTCTGGTCTCCACCAACTCCTGAGAAAAATATCGGGATCTTTAGCAGCTAAATGCTCCACTTTGTTCAGGTAGGGCAGGTAGTGCACACTGGGTTTCATTCACAGTAGTTTGTTCACCGAAAAACTAGGGCTGCAACAAACGATTATTTCATTATCGATTAATCTGCTCATTATTTTCATGATTAATAGTAAAATGTCAAAAGATTGTGAAAAATGCTCATCACCGTTTCCCAGAGCCCAAAGTGACGTCTTCAAACTGCTTCTTTTGTCCAAAACCCAAAGACTCTTCATTTACTGTCAGAAAGGACAAAGAAAAGCAGCAAATCCTCACATTTAAGAAGCTGGAACCAGACGATGGTTGACTTTTTTACTTGAAAAATGACTGAAACGATTGATCGATTATTAAAATAGTTTCTTTCGATCGACTAATCAATTAATCGACCAATCGTTGCAGCTCCACTGAAGAAACGATGCTGATCAGAGCCAACCAAAACAGTAAAGCTGAAAGATGCTAAAATGCTCCGAAGAACTGAGAGGAACTGCAGTCAGCCGATAACTGTCTGCAGGTTCATCTCTACGAGTGACTCTTTGCACATTAAACACAGTCATTTGATCCGTAGAAAGCTGCACTAATCAATATCTTTATATTGATTAGTGCAGCTTTAAAGTTTCTACTCATAGCAACCACTAATGCAGCTTCTGTGTCAACTGAAAATGACGTCAGCAAGACAAAACACCCCTCTGCCAAACAGAAAACAGCCAACATGAACATGATGTCAGACTGAATTATAAGGAACAAAATGTTTGATTTTGAGGCTAAAGGTTGGTACCTCTTCAGGGTTTTGGGAGCTGCTCAGTATTAACTAGCACTTAGCTGTTATTGCTGTGTGCCCTCCTCAGGCTGCAGCAGAAACCACTGAGGTCGACACTAACTCCTGAGGCTGCCTGGAAACAGACTTCATGTTTATGTTCACTGTGTGCTTGAGCTCCGACAGTCTGTCTGCTGCTCATTCTGCTTTTATTCTACCTAAAGCCGAAACATAAATCAGACTCAAGGTTAGAGAAACACTGCTTATAGCTGCTTCCCCATGATAATATATTCTGTAGTGAACACAAAAACACGACTGCACCGTCAATGTAAAAGCTGCTGATGTCAGTCTGATTCAAGTCTGAAACTTGTAATGGAGTATTTTCTCAGTGTGGTATTAGTACTTTTACTTAAGTAAAGGATCTGAGTACTTCTTCCATCACTGTGAGTAGTGAATGTATAGTATTTGATATTTTTGCGTTTTTATAATGACGTCAAGAAGTAGTTTTCAGTCACTCACACGGAGAGACTGAGACAGAGAGAGAGAGAGAGAGACAGAGAGAGAGAGACAGAGAGAGAGAGACAGAGAGAGACAGAGAGAGAGAGACAGAGAGAGAGAGACAGAGAGAGACAGAGAGAGGCAGAGAGAGAGAGAGAGACAGAGAGAGAGAGACAGAGAGAGAGAGAGACAGAGAGAGACAGAGAGAGAGAGACAGAGAGAGAGAGA